>SSNP01000092.1:568842-581464 GCA_006937955.1 Pachypanchax playfairii | reverse complement strand
CCCCCCCCCCCCCCAAAAAAAAAGTTCGGAAGTTATAAATTTAGAAAACGGTAACTAACTCCTCAACATGTGCACCTGGTGGGCCTAATAACACCATCCCCCACCACCTCTGTTCATGTTGACTGGGGGGGTCTCCCTCCCCCTGTTAGATAAAATGTGGCTTTCAAGGCTGCATGTTGCTGCAATTGTACATCTTTTTCATCATTTAATAATTGTTTTTTGTATTGATTCATGGATGACCTTGTAATACGAAATTACTCTTTTATTAGTTGTTACATTTCTCCCTCGTGTTGGCTTCGTTTTCACATCCTTTTAAAGTAGATATCTTTCCTTTTGATAGATTCTTGGAGATTAAGAAGATCATCTTACACTTCAGAAACAACGTTTTTAGACATTTAATAGATTAGCACAAATATTTTCTCAAATAAGAAGTAAACTGACCACAAATTAGTTGCAGTAGAAGTTGAGAAGAGCAGCAATGAATGAGTGTTTCTGTACGTGCTTCTGTGCATTTATCAGGGTGTTTTTGGACAAACACAGCTCTGAGAACGTGTGTACAAATCTCTGTCTGTGTTAAACGTATTTATAATGGATCATTTTAAACCTCCGCCTGTTTTTCTTTCTGTTTTTTTTTCCCACTAACCCTCTAAAGCAGCTTCATTTCCTCCTCAGAGGTCACGTTGTAATGAATTACCTGTACCACCACTCCTGGTAACGTTCCCCGCTGCTCAGAGCCACCATAAACATGTCACCATAATGCTCACCACTCCTCTACCCCACAGTGCATTTTGGCCGCGAGGGGCGGAGAGCCAGATGCTGGTGGGAAATGAGCGAGGGGAGCTGTGTGTCTGGTGTGCACACTTGTGTGTGAGGAAGCTTGTTATGAGAAGGCAGCAGGCGTCACTTCCACCGTTGCTTTAAGAAATCTTTGTGACCATCCTGTTCCTGAACATCATAGGGGTTTTACATGTTACGTGTTCTTGCATCCATCGTACAGAAGGCTGAGTCACTAAGGCTTCGCCAGCACTGATTTAACACATACATGATCTGTGTTGATGGTTCTCAAACTTTTTGTCTCTGCTTGGCAGTGACCTCTGACCTCAGGTCTGTTAAACAAAGTTAAAGAGGCCGTTTCATACAAATTTCATGACTTTGTGGTTATTTCTTAAGTATTAACCAGTAATATGAAACATTTTATATCTAAAAAACATCAGGAAACACTGATTAACAGACCTTTCAATCTGTCTGCGTTAAAATTCGGGTGGTTCCAGCTCCTTCCGTCAGGCCTCGAGCAGCAGCTTGTTCTTATTCATTATTCGACGTTGCTGGACTCTGATTGGCTAACAAACTAGCCTATGAGAGCAAGGTATACTGTTTCCTGCTCCGCTGTGCATGGCAACATCAGACGTCGTGTCTTCCTGTTTGCTACGTCTTATGCTAACAGCTTTTAGCCAGCAGCATGCTAGGGTTTCAACTGCGGGAGCTGCCAAGTACTAACGAACAAAGGAGTTGTGACGAAACAGATACCGGTCGTTTGGACTCGGGAGAACTCGGGTTTTATCGCCACCTGCGTAGTTTGAGAGATTAAAACTGAAAGAGACGTTGTTGACCTGTTTTCACTCCCACTATGAAGGTAAGAACACCTGTGGAGCTAAAATATTCAACAGAAACCTCTGAAAAACCGTTTTTAAAGGAAGGGCCTCTTTAAATGTGGAATATGGAAAATTTTCATAAAAAGTTATTTTTTAAAAATGAATACCTCCACAGTGTGTTTAGAAGGGTGTAGAATGAAAGTACATTATTTCCTTTTAAAAAATTATATTTAAATTAAAATATAATATAATGTTGATTTTGAGGGGCATAGCGTTGGCATTATGTTTACATCTACCAGCCACTAGAAGGCACCATTGCAGGTTGCCTAATACGGTGGATAGTCTGATAAAATGGTGGAGTCGGCAGGTTGAGCAGCTGCTTCAGAGCCCCGGAGATTTCGTTATCCTTCTCAGAAGAGGAGCGACCAGAGAAGATCAATACTCAAACTCAAATAAAAACAAAATTACGGCTTCAAAACGAACGTGGAAATGTCAAACCTGGCGTCCCGACGGCTGGAAACCTTGTTCAGTTGTTGCAGCTACAACATCCACACACCAGACGTCACTCTGGAGTTTGTGTTCCATATCCAACCTTTTAATGACAGCTTGATCAGCCGCAATAACGTTATGCTCTTTTTATCCATTTCCCACGGCTGTTCTTAAACAGTTAGTTTCACTGTGGAGAAGTCTGTTCACTCTATTGCATTCAAGTAAGAAGGTCCTGGATTCAGGTCCCAGCTGGGACCTTTCTGCGTGTTTTCCCTCTGCGCGTGTGGGTTTAATCCAGCTGCTCCGGTTCCATCACTCAAACCAAAAACACAGATGTTCGGTTAATTGGAGGTTCTAAATTTACCCTGTGTGTGTTTGAGTGGTTGTTTGTTTCAGTTTGGTCCTGTGATGGATGGGTGACCTGTTCAGGTGTAACACCCCCCACCAAGTGACAACCGGAGATTGACAACAGCCACGCAGGAACCCAAATAGGAACAGGCGGGTAAAGAAACCGTTATGGCATAAAACACTATCAGCAGGTGTTTTTATATGTAATTGAACTTTAGAGGATCCTGTTGGACCCACAGTGAGATCACAAGCCCTACTCCGTTAACCAATCATCAACATATAGAATAAATACATGTTATCACGTCAACTACTCAATGATGGGTGCAGCCATGTTGAATTCTTGGAACCAGAGACTGAACACTAAAAACATAGGGGTGAAAGTCCCGCCCACTTACCTGCACCCAAAATAACTAAACGTGTAGGAAAAATGAATATTTGAACACGCAGCTGCACTATGATTAGTATGTATCGTTAAATTAATTTAGTTTTTACCATGGAGCCCTTTGTTTACATGGAAGGGGTTCAGAGTACGTCGGCTTTGGGGGTTTGTTCCTGGATCGACCAAATTATACGTCAACGTTTATGTCCTGCAGTGGGTTTTAAACTACTACTATTTCAACCAATAATTTATGTTAATATAAACCTGCAGTTATTAGAAACTTTAATTGACAATCACTTGTCATATAAATAACAATTTAAGACTCTCATATACAGACTCAGATTGATGCCACTGTTGCTTTAGTGTTTTTAAGGTACTGTTACCAAAAACCTTTAAATTCATTTTATTTATTTAATAAATGCATGAAAAATGAAGTTTTCATGCTATTAAACCTGTCCAAATGCAAACTGTACAAGCAACAAAAACAAAGTTAAACCCGCCACTCCTTCAGTGGAGTTCTATTAGCGCCACTTGTGATGAGTCACATGATCACAGTTACTTCAAGTTATTGCTATAGTTACATATATAATCTTTGTGAAAACAGTGCTCTCATATATATATATTGAATATGTTTAATAAGGTCCCTTTTTTACTGGTCACTGGTTGTCATTAAATCTCCACCTGAGACGTCGCCACACATCACCAGAGAATACAGGAAGTGTTTGTTTGCCCTCAGACCTGCAGATGGGAACTAAATACCCTGTTTGTGTTCCCGCAAAGCGTCGCCCACCAAGGTGGACCACCTGTGTGGTTTTCATTAGGATTGTTCTCATCTCTACTTGAGGCACCTTCTTCCTGGTCCTTGACTGATGGTGGCCCCAGAAGAACAGCAGAGGCTGTTGGAGTAAGGGGGTCCCTACTAGGCCTCGTTTCCACTCCCCTCCCAAAGCGGGCTTGATTTACGGCGTGTGTGAGCAGACTGATCTGCCGCCGTTTGAGAAGCCCGCCATTCCACATCCAAACGCTCATTAGGGATCTTTGCAGGGTTTTTTTAATTCTTTTTTCAGTCTCACACCATCAGCCCGAGCTTAGAGTAGACCCTGCGCTGCCTCTGGCTTTTGGCAGGGGAGCAGTGTTGTAATGAATGTGTGTCTCTTGTGTTGTGTAGCTTGACTTTGATTGGAAAGCAGGGAGAAGTGTTCTGTCTGTCACACTGAGGATAAATCCACTGTTAATGAAACACTCACATGTAGCTGAAACCAGACAAGATCAAACAGATTGTAATTCTCCTTCATTAAAACAGTTTCATTATTAAACAGGAAATTTGGTCATAATTGCAAATTCTTTGCTCGGAACATAATAAATAATTATTTATTATGTTCGTATGTTAATATTCGTATTTATTCATTCTAAATATATTTCATGTTCTCTTCCTCTTTTATTTATACTTTATAATTAAGTCATACCTGTTATACCTGCAGCACCTTCCCAAAAAGGTTGGGGGGGGGGGGGTTTAAAGGTGACAACCTGAGTACAAAAACATATAAACTATGGAATAAGTCTCGAGGTGAAAGTTACAGCTCGATGAAGGTGTTGCTTACCTTTCATAAACAAAAGCGCTAATTATCTTTCCCATATGTTTTTTGTCATTGCCAAAAGAAGTAGTAATAAAAACAGCAGCTTTTTAATGTGCTTGTAAATGCTCAAATTTAATGTTAGAAAAAGCCCTGGGTGGAAGTGTTGACTAAACAAGCATGCTGGATGGAAACAAACAATGGTTTGAAACCACATGGGGCAGCAGCCTCCTCGCAGCACTGTCAGATGCAGACAGGGAGGCTCTGCTGCTTCATACTGTTGTTTTATGGGGCATCTCTCGTCTGACACATGGCCAGCAGCGGGAAGGGCGTTTGAAGTCAGGCACGCTTCACCTCAGGGTGCGGAGAGATTGTTATATGCTGTTGTTGTACATTTAGCTGAGAAACAGCGAATGTGTCATGTCATATGTAAGCAATGTGGTGTCAACGGGGCAGAGTTTTAAGAGAATAACGCAGCAAGATGTCACTTCCTTGTTCAACACATCAGCTAAAGGAAACCTCAGATTCTGTTCGTTGATGAAGGTGTGCAGTTTCTGACATCTTAAAGAGGCGCTTCCATTAAAAACGTTTTTTCTCAGGCTTCTGTTGAATATTTTAGCTCCACAGGTGTTCTTACCTTCATAGTGGGTGTGAAAACAGGTCAACAACTTCTCTTTCAGTTTTTATCTCTCAAACTACGCAGGTGGTGATAACACCCAATTTCTCCTGAGTTCAAACGGCCTGTATCTGTTTCGTCACAACACCTTTGTCCGTTAGTATTCATCAGCTCCAGCAGTTGAAACTACGCCTAGCATGCTGCTGGCTAAAAGCTGTTAGCATAACGTAGCAAACAGGAAGACATGACGTCTGACATTACCATGCGCAGCGGGGCAGGAAACAGTATACCTTGCTCTCATTGGTTAGTTTGTTAGCCAATCAGAGTCCAGCAAATTTGAATAATGAATATGAACGAGCTGCTGACGGAGCAGCCTGATGGAAGGAGCCGGAACCACCCGAATTTTAACGCAGAAAGATTGAAAGGTCTGTTAATCAGTGTTTCCTAATGTTTTTTAGATATAAAATGTTTCATATTACTAGTTAATGATTAAGAAATAACCACAAAGTCCTGAAATGTGTATGAAATGACCTCTTTAACATTTTGCATTAGATGATTTAGGTATATTTTATTAAGTCTGTCTGCTACATCTATTAAATGCAGATGGATTGTTTGGTTTGGCTTTTAATGTGAACCTTAAACAATAAAAAAGACTGATTACATGAAAAGATCAGAATTTGTGAATGGTACTGGTGATCCCATCCGAACATAAGAATGTTTCATGGATGTTAGAGGTTAAACACGGTGTCAAATGTAAATAAAAATAAAATTCAACGATACAACCCATGTTTTATTCCCAGATCAGATGCTGAAGTTGAGATATTTTACCATTTCATTGAGAATTTTAGCATTTGAATTTTAAATTTAAATTTAAATTTGATAGTAGGGAGTACTAAAAGAATCAACAAAAGGCTTTAAAGGTGAGTGACACAATTCAAAACTACCTGGAAGAACATTTGGCATTTGATTATGTTGCCTGGCAACAGCCCAGTAACATGACTGCACATAGAATGAAGATTTCAGAGTGTGTCAGGTGTAAAATTCACCAATATGAGACAACGAAAAATATCATCAACAGATTTGTCGAAACAGAAGGAAACTGTGTGCAAGGGATACAGTCTAAGGTCAAAACTGCAGATTCTGATGCAGCGCTGCATTCATCATGAAACACCAGCATCTTCTCTGGAGCAGAGCTCAATTAAAATGATCTGAGGAAAAACTGGTCCAGAGTCAGATTTCATCCAAATTGGAAATTCTTTTTGGAAACCATGGACACCGTGTCCTGCTTGTTATCAGCAGACACTTGTGCAGCTGCATCTCTGATGGTCTGTGGTTGTATTAGTGCTTATGGTGAGAGCAGCTTACACATCTGGAAAGGCTGAATCAATGCTGAAAAGTACATTTAGAGCAACATCTGCTCCCATCTGGACATCTCTATCACGGATGGTCTTGCACTTTTCAGCAAAACAATGTTAACCCACATACTGCATCCATCACAGCAGGGTCTGCACAGGAGAAGAGTCCAGATGTTTACAGGCAGATGTTCAAAGAAGAGAGGATGCTGCACAATGATAAACATCATCCTTTTCCAACTTATTGAGAAAATGAGCTCGTATTTTCTTTGAAATGGTCAAATATCGCAGTAATATACCACAGATTTATTTTCAGTTCTGCATTAGAAAATAAAAATTGTTTTTTTTTTTTTGCAAAATTTTAATGTTCCTAATTCTTGGGCTGTTTCTGTCTCCATCTAGATACAGACCCCTGTCATCTGGAGAAGCAGGAGCAGCAGCAGCCGACTTACGTCGCTCTCAGTTACATTAACAGGTAAAGAGATACATTTTCTTCCAAACAACAACAAGTTCTATTTTATTTATGGAAAAAAAGTGCTTAAATTTGTCTTCATCAGTATTTAACAGTAACGTGTCACAGGAAGTAGAACGTATACTCCTACAAGGTTTTACTTTCATTTCTCATCTGGGGAATTGCTTCAATGAATTTCGGTGTCATTGTGGGTTTTTTTTACTGCTGTAAGTTCATCCCAGCTGTCTTTGATATGAAACCTAAATAGAGGTTTTAAGAGCCTGACGCAATACGCCAGCATACACCACTGTCTCCCTGCCTCCACAAACCCATCTTGATGTGGCTGTCGCTTAATTTGTTAATTCCACTACAGCTTTAACAGTGTCTATGTTAACGTTTTATTTTTATTATAGAGACTTTACTGTTCACCGTAAACCCTGTTGTTGTTGATGTTTTTTTTTCCAAATAAATACTCTTCAGTAGGACCAAGAGGATGAGATTTATTTTCACAAGTTCTTTTATTTTGAAATCCGAACATTAAACAGTTTTCTATTCTAAAATACCAGGTTTATGACAGATGCAGCAAGACGAGAGCACGAGGCCCTGAAGAAGAAGGTGCAGCCGAAGCTGTCTCTGACTGCTAACCTGTCCCGCAGCAATGTTTCCACACCCCCCCGCCACGCCAGTGGAAACCTCACCCCTCCAGTTACCCCACCGATCACCCCTTCATCTTCGTTCCGCAGCAGCACACCTACAGGTAACCCGTTACCTCGGAGTGGTAGTGAAACATTAACCACGTTGTTTTTGTATGATTTTTATTTGGTTTTCAGAACAAATTAAACATCCTTATCGTTAAACAACCTTCATCTGCTGCGTAGAGTAATATTAAAAGGGTTTCTGGCGCAAAAATTAAAGACGGAATTAAAAAGTAGATTTTAAAAATGCTGCGATTTGATAGACAGATTTTATTTTTTTGTGCAGTATTCCTATAGATGTTTGTTTTAAATAATTATCATAAAACCACACGAGTTGAAAAGGTGAGTGAAAACCCGTCTGCCATGTTGTGATGTCATCAGATGATCTACAGACTCAGTTTATGTAGAAAACAGATGTTTATTAAAAAGTCTGATCGTTGTCTCTGAGCAGAGTTTACACGCCGTCCTTCTCGGTTAAATCTCCTGCTGGCGGCTTGGTGACATGTTCTCAGTCTGTGTGTGGCGGCGTTCAGCTGATGGCGGCTTCTCTGTAGTCCTCATACATCCGGTCCTGGTCTCTGCTGCGGTCTCCCCTGCGGTTTAAACCTCGTCTTTAAAACGTGCAGGAATATTTAAATTCTAACATTTAACTTTAATTATCAGTATAAGTCATTTTTAATGGGGATTATATCTAATTAGCTTCATGTAGCAAAATGAAACGAGCTGCTTTTTTTGGACAAAACAGAGTAAACAAAGGAAAGATGTTCACCTTGTTCATCTGATGATGTCACACACTGGTTGGGCAAAAACTGAGAGATGTCACGATCAGCAGGCGGCGTGGTAGCTGTTAGAAAAGTACAAATCTGAGGCCTCTTCTTCTGTTAAGAGTTTTCCCTTTTTAACATATAAGCGTCAAGCTAAGTGGTGAACGCAGCCCAGCACGGTGAGGAGTGTTCAGACCTCTACAACCAGGTCTTCAGGTCCACACTCAGCTGGACACCTGCATCTTAAAGATAAAATAAAACTCGTTTGACAACAGATTTGTACACATTTTGGATGGAGAGGGTGAGTGGGGGTGACATTACCGTCCCTCACTGACCAAATGTTGAGGTTTTTGCCCAATGGGCCTTCGGCTGGAGAAAGACTAAAGAGACCTGGTCTGAATGGTCCAATTTCCAGGCGTCCACGGGTGATGCAGTTGCACAGAGGGTGTGGCTGCCTGTAATGGAGGTCCCCAAACCTGGTGGTGGACACCAGGCTGAAGGGGTCCTAGTCCTTGGTCAGCCTGTGGGACACCTCAGGTGGTTTCACCAACACTGTTTCCAGTGGGGAGGGGGTGACCTCCTCAACCTGACTACTACATCTGTCCTTCCAGACCCTAAAAAGTCTCAGATGGACTTGCTGGAGCTGAGATTACTGATACAGTTGACCAAGTCTGTGTTGGCTGGACGTTGCTGGGCTGCATTGTTTGTACAACACTGCGTGGAGGGCGGGGTCAGTACCTCTGCATTGGCAAACCAGGAACAGGTCTAAGCTGCTGTTGGGACAAAAACATCAACACAGTTGTCAAAGTCACCCCGACACCCCCCCAACCATCCTGAGAGTCGTGGTCACCTGTGACTTGTATCTGTGAGATGTTACGTTCACATGTTTCACCTGAAAGTAGTAATTATGTACAACAACAGTTCCATTTAATTTCTATTTTTCTAAAAAAATAATTGATATTTCCCCTAAAAATTGCAGAAAACTTTCAAGATTTCTCAGAAACCCGAATTTTAATGGCAACAAATATTTTAGCAGCCACTAATCTTTTTGTCTAATCTCAGTCTTTTGTCGGACAAATGTCATTTCCTTTGGGATTATTAAAGAGGCCATTTCATACACATTTCATGTCTTTGTGGTTATTTCTTAAGTGTTAACCAGTAATATGAAACATTTTATATCTAAAAAACATCAGGGATTAACAGACCTTTCAATCTGTCTGCGTTAAAATTAATCTGGTTCCGGCTCGTTCCGTCAGGCCTCGAGCAGCAGCTCGTTCATATTCATTATTCTAATTTGCTGGACTCTGATTGGCTAACAAACTAGCCTATGAGAGCAAGGTATACTGTTCCATACTGCGCATGGCAATGTCAGACGTTCTCTCTTCCTGTTTGCTACGTCTTATGCTAACAGCTTTTAGCCAGCAGCATGCTAGGCGTGGTTTCAACTGCAGGAGCTGATGAATACTAACGAACAAAGGAGTTGTGATGAAACAGATACAGGCCGTTTGAACTCAGGTGTTATCGCCACCTGCAAGAGAGATAAAAACTGAAAAAGAAGTTGTTGACCTGTTTTCACACCCACTATGAAGGTAAGAACACCTGTGGAGCTAAAATATTCAACAGAAACCTCAGAAAAACCGTTTTTAATGGAAGGGCCTCTTTAAAAGTATCTATCTGTCTGTCTGTCTAATCTATTTTATCTAACCTGTCATGGTAAAATCCACTTTTCTCTGTATTCCAATAGGTAGTGATTGTGATGAAGAGGACGTGGAGTTTGAGGCGTCCGACAGCGATGAATCGTGGACGACGGAGAGCGCCATCAGCTCCGAGTCCATCCTGAGCTCCATGTGTATGAACGGAGGAGACGAGAAGCCTTTTGCTTGTCCCGTTCCAGGCTGTAAAAAACGATACAAGGTTCGTTTTCACCTCCGTTGCTTTGCATCTCCGAACGCGTTTAATAAACACAAAGTGGTTTTTTTTGTACATATCCAGACAAGAAAGCGGAAGGTTTTGTTTTCCCACTGAAACAAGTCAAACTGTCTTTTTTTTTTTCGTTTTCTTGATGGTGGAAAAAGTTTTTAAACTGTTGCATGACAACATAGATGCACACGCACAGTCCACTTCAGTGATATGGAGTTTTATAGAGTTTTCCATCCACGTCTGGTGTGTGTGGTTGGGATAAACTCTGTGCAGTCGGGGAAAATTGCTTTGCTGACGTGAATGACAGAGTTATAGGCAGTGACTTAGCCTGAGGTTTAACGCAGCAGTCAGCATCTGTTTGGAGTCACAACGAGGCTTCTGTCGACTCGCTTTATCTAAAATCATGCAGCAGATATGAGAAACGCCTGCTGGACTCTAGACGGCGGTGCTCTGTGACCTTTAACATCGTTGGATGAGGTCTTCTGTTTCAGCGTAAAGAGTCGAATGTAAACAAGTTTTTTTGGTGTTTAATGTTGGAAAAACTCGAGACATTCCTCCTTCCTGACCATGTCCAACACAGTGAGTCCCTAAAGGGATGCAGAAGGAAATAACAAAGAAATTGTTCCTCGGGAGCATGAGAAACTGTCTCATCAGCGTGAGACGGTATTAAATACACACAAAAAGCCAATATGTAGCTAGGCAAGTCAGATTTCCTTAAAATCTGTTATCCAAAAACGAAAGATACTCTGACTGCAGCCGAAAAACCAAAACACATTATTTCTTCAAGCTTGTGAGAAAGTTTTTCTTCAGCACCAGAAAGACAAACTGCTTTTGATCGTTTCTCATGTAAAAAAACAACTTAAATCTTGTTTTGTTTTGTTTTGTTTTTTGCTGCATCTCCATAGGGGCTCCAGAGCAGAACCTCTGAACGTAATAAAAGAAAAACGAGTTTGGAGTCGAGCTTTATGTCTCAGCAGAAATGCTCGACTTCATCAGTAGTTAAAATCCCAGAAAATTCCTGCAGCCAGTTTCCAGACTCTTATTAGAAACAAGCCTGTAAGCATGAAGCAACACGTCAGAGCTCATGGGGTTGGAATGAGAGCTTGGGACAGTCACACGGATGTCATTTCTGAACATGCATGTTCTTTTTTTGGGATTGGTTCAATCAACAATGTGTATAAAGATGGGAGTGTTGTTTCAAAATAAAACCATCATGTCCTGTTTTCAGGCCTATTTCCAGGTTTTTGGAACCAGGGTCTGCCTACTGACGCTCACTCACTCGCTCACTCACTCACTCACTCACTCACTCACTCACTCACTCACTCACTCTTTCACTCACTCGCTCACTCTTTCACTCACTCACTCGCTCACTCACTCACTCGCTCACTCACTCACTCACTCACTCTTTCACTCACTCACTCACTCACTCTTTCACTCACTCTTTCACTCACTCACTCACTCACTCACTCTTTCACTCACTCACTCACTCGCTCACTCACTCACTCACTCACTCTTTCACTCACTCTTTCACTCACTCACTCTTTCACTCACTCACTCACTCTTTCACTCACTCACTCTTTCACTCACTCACTCACTCACTCACTCTTTCACTCACTCACTCTTTCACTCACTCACTCACTCTTTCACTCACTCACTCGCTCACTCACTCGCTCGCTCACTCACTCACTCACTCACTCACTCACTCGCTCACTCTCTCACTCACTCGCTCACTCACTCACTCACTCGCTCACTCACTCACTCACTCACTCACTCACTCACTCACTCTTTCACTCACTCTCTCACTCACTCACTCACTCACTCGCTCACTCACTCACTCACTCACTCTTTCACTCACTCACTCACTCACTCTTTCGCTCACTCTTTCACTCACTCACTCACTCTTTCACTCACTCACTCACTCTTTCACTCACTCACTCTTTCACTCACTCACTCTCTCACTCACTCACTCTTTCACTCACTCACTCACTCACTCACTCACTCTTTCACTCACTCACTCACTCACTCACTCACTCACTCTCTCACTCACTCACTCACTCACTCTTTCCTTCACTCACTCACTCACTCACTCTTTCACTCACTCACTCTTTCACTCACTCACTCACTCACTCTTTCACTCACTCACTCACTCACTCACTCACTCTTTCACTCACTCACTCTCTCACTCACTCACTCACTCTTTCACTCACTCACTCACTCACTCACTCTTTCACTCACTCACTCACTCACTCTTTCACTCACTCTTTCACTCACTCACTCACTCACTCTTTCACTCACTCACTCACTCTTTCACTCACTCACTCATTCACTCGCTCACTCACTCACTCACTCACTCTCTCACTCACTCACTCACTCACTCGCTCACTCTTTCACTCACTCACTCACTCACTCACTCACTCACTCTTTCACTCACTCACTCACTCA
>SSNP01000092.1:511342-556342 GCA_006937955.1 Pachypanchax playfairii | reverse complement strand
AACGAGGGAATGTAAAAACAAGGAATGCATGTAATAGAGAAAAGGAAAAACAAATATCTATTTCTCCTTTTATTTTTTATTATGTCCGTTTTGTTCCTCCATATGGATTGTGAATCATTCCAAAAAACGTATGTTTGAACGTCTTGGGTTCGAGACGTCATACTGATTTCCTGCGTGCGCGTTACAGTGTTGGTGTCATTACAGAAACTTTTGATTGGCCCAACCACAAATCATAGGAAATCTATTGATCCATAGCCATAAACTGAACACACTCGGTCTATTTTTGTAGTTAGTGAGAATCACCTGCAGTTCCTGTTTGTGCCATAATAACTGTTTCATCATTAATGGTTACTGAAGTAACTTTATACGTAGTAATTATTTTTAAAATGACTGTTCATCAGCTGTTGCTTTAGAATTCTGGTTTAATTGAATGAAAAAAATGGATCTGCAGATCAAAGATGCATCAGTCTGATTTAAGATTGAAAGTGTTAATGATGAATATCAGATGCAGTGATGATCCTTTAACCGTGATCCCCAGACGCCGCTGGCGTTTTCCCATCATGCTTTCTGGCAATCACAGCAAACAGTATCGGGTTCAAGAAGAAAAACTCCAAAACTTGTAATATTTGACTAAAACTGATAAAATGTTCACGTAGCCTGTTTGCATTAGGATCCAATTTTGCACATATATATTTTGAATTTTTACATTTGATATTTTATATTAAAAAAAAAGATTTTTTTTTTAATTGTTTAAGCTTTTTATGCAGTTTTTTGTGCCATTAAATAAAACCTTCACACCATGAATGTTAAAGATCTCAGTGTACAGTGAATGTATCGTCACCTTGTAAGTGCATTAAATCTATTTTTTTGTTTATAGGTCTAGATGTTGTACTGTATTTCTTCAAAAAGCTGCTTCGTGTAAACTTTTTATACATTTTACAATAAACATTCATCTGATTCTCCGACTCCTGCTGAATGACTGAGTTCAGACACTTTGAAGAGACTTTATTTCTTTATTTTCCATACGTGTAACCCACTAATAAGAGATTTTATAATTAATCAAATAATAACTTATTACTAGAAAAGAAAAAAAAAGCAAATTTCAAAGAAGCTCAACATGCATCGATTAGCTGATATGAAAAAAAAAAATTAGACAATCAGAATCAAAACAAACAAAAAAAGGAAACCTACCCGAAAAAAAAAAAACAAATCTACGAAACGCACGAAGGATCGAGGCGTCACAAAATTCTTTTAAATCTTCTAAAATAGATGATCTGATGTTAGACTGTGTAATCATGGATATAGTTACTGAAGATTTCTCCCTGACTGAATATAGTAAACCGAGACTGCTTCCTAAAAACCAGAGACTTAAACAGCAAAGCAAAGGAAAAGGTGTCGAAGTCGGTTAAACGCTCGTCTCTTCCCTGATTGGTTACATCCTGTCGTCCTTTTCAATTCTTTAAAATATAGATTTGTATGTAAAACAGTCTTTTCAGATGAATGGAACTAATAAGAAATGCTGAAGCCCTGCGATACACACGGAGTTATGATGTTGAATGGCGTCTGGGCGGAGCTCTACGCAACGAAGCAAGAACAGTCTTTAAGAGGATCTTCACGACATGCAGAGGAGAATCTGAGCTGATTGGATTTTGGTGTTTGACTGAAAGGTGGCGGACTGGGTGAGCTGGTTTGTCCAATCCCGTCAGTCAAAGTTGACCACGTGTCCGTCGAAGTGGGTGAGCACGTGGTTCTCGAACACCTTCTGGTCGCAGTCCAGCGGGAACTGCTCGCTGCACATGGGGCAGATCTTCCAGTGGCTCTCCACGTGCTCCTCGAACTTGCTCTGGTCGTAGTTAGGAGGGAAGATGACCTCGCAGAGCGGACATCGCTTCATGTCCATGCTGCAATGGGGTGGGGGTGGGGGTGGGGGTGGGGGAGACAAAGAGAGAGAACTTGTGTTGAGTAAATCTAAACTGTTGGCAAAGAAAGAGCATCTGTCTGATTCCAGGTGGGTGGGCTGCTGTTCAGATAATACCAACAAATGATGGTGTGTGTTAGTCACAGTGTCACCAGGGGGTGTTAAACATGGAGGGTGTTTACTGGAGGTGGGGGGGGGGTTTACCTGGGATCAAAGCAGAAGGCATTCTGTCCGTCATTCACGAATGAGCTCCGAGTTTCTGTTGCTGTTGGCGGCTCGTTGGTGTTAACCTGAAAGAAAACAACACGGGATAAACGGTGTCATATTCATCACGCGTGTTTTCACACACATCTGCAGCATGGATCATGTCATGACGCCCGGCAGCAGAGGAGGCCGGACATGAGGCAGTAGAAATGTGATTTTCCTGTTCGGGTCGAGGATCCGCAAACAGTTTTGTTTTTTGATGCATTTGTAAAATCTACAAAATACAGAATATTAAAATAACATGAAACCGAAAATCTCAGATGAAGATGGATTTTTGTTTTTAATTCTCATTCAAACACCATCCAGACTTTATACTAAACTAGGACAGAACTCGTTTTAAATACTCAAACACAAACATGAATTTGAATAATTGTGGAATTAAATTTAAACTGTTGGTTTTTTTTTCTTCCATCTCCACCAGGAAGTAACACGATGCTAACATCACCACAAGGTGGGAGCACCAAGTCGTCTCCCAAACACCGCGGGGCCTTTTTCAGCACAGCAGCTTCCAAATAAAACTTTGCCGCTGTAGTTTTATTTTGAAAGGATCACAAAGCAGAAACTACTACCAGAACCAATGATAGTGATAAATCCTCAAGATCAGAACAGGGTTGTTTATTTTGGGTTAGTTGTTGACATTTTAGATTAAAGGGTGAATTTAACTCTGAAAGGAGTAAACTGCAGGAACTATCGTTGTTTGTCTCTGTATGTGTGGGATCTAGAACCATTAGGAGAACCGTACGTTGTTGTTCTCCTCCGTCTCCTCGTGGCCTTCTGGCCTGCTGTGGTTGCGGGTGGGTTGGATGCAGACCACGTTGCTGTCCCAGGAGGGCGGACCCATGGGGGGCAGCTTGAGTGGCTGATCATCTGAGAACTCCTCCTCCGTCTCATCTGCTGGGACACGATTAACAGACAAGAACTAGTGTACTTTTATTCTGGGACAGTTTTGTGGAGTGTCTTAGAATGAAAGGCTCACCTTTAGAGGTGGAGATGGAGTACGGGTTTCCAAAGTGCAGCTTGCTGGGACTCTGAGAAACCAGCAGAGGGGTCGGGGTATCCTGGGCATAAGGGACGGGGTACTGAAGGATTAAAGGCACGCTGGCCTGCAAGTCCTCCAAACTGGTCCTCTCGCTGGCCCCCTGATCGCCCTTCCTGCTGCTGCTGCTGCTTTTCTGGAGCTCCTGGAAAACAAGACAAAACGTCACAGTCAACGTGTTTTATGGGAGAATCACGGTCGGCGATACTCGACTGCTTAGCGTCACATCACGTCTGCGAGCGCCTGCTTTTCTTCTTGCTCACACAATCAGCTTAATTGGCGCCATAATTAAAAAAAAAATCTCAATTCTAACAAAGTAGGAGGTTTAATTGATGCTATTTAATGACGCCAAGTTAATTTACAGTCTAAACCTCAGATTGTGTGACTCGTCTCCTTTAAACTCTCCCAGCATTAAGCAGAACCAATACAGCAGGTCCGTAAGAACCGTGCTGTGGTCCAAGGAACTCATTTAGTTTAGATCTGCAATTAGAGGCATTTTAAACACAGAGCAGACTGAATCGACGTATTTCAGGGAATTTTTAGACGAGTCTATAAAAGAGAAAATGAAAGCGTCACTAACCCCCTCCAGTTTTTCCTTCTCCCTCACAACAAGCACGAGCGTGTCCTTCAGCTCCTTCAGCTCACGTCCTTTCTCAGCGACCTGGCTCTGCAGTGAACACACACAAACATCAGAATGAGAGACGGACCACGTGTTACTGACACAAATCCCTCAAGTTTTTATTTTACAGCGTTACATTTGGAGTGCTGCGATGTGACTGTCGTCCAAACGGACATTCATTCATTCGCACGGCTGAACTGACGGTTTAGATTTATTCCCATGAAATGTTCAGCGGACACTTGATGATGTCACACTGACATTTTCAAATTCTTTTCCCTCCCACCGTGTTTTTATTTGCAAATCTAATTTTACATGAAAACCAAACACAGTTTGTCTGCTGTCAGACAGATGTGTGGTTTCCATGGTGACCCGAATAAGCCAATGGCAGCTGATTTTGGTTTCTTTTGTTATTCATACTCTTATGTTTAACTTTGTTTTGTTTCTGTTAATGTGCAGCTGATTGATAAACATTCGGACCTCGGTATGTGAGGTGAATTGATCCCGGCCATAAAAGGCTTCTTTAAGCCACCGTCTGATTTATGTACAACACAACTCACAACAACCTGTTTGAAATCTTACAGAGACATTAAGCAAATATCCGCCAGGCCCGAGCCAAGCGCAGCATTATCCCGGCAACCGGAGAGGAGTCCTCCGAGCCGAGTCTCGCTCGTCTCCAGAGTCTGACATAAACAGCAGTAAACTGTCGTCTCGCAGGCAGCCCCGCTCGTAAACAACGCTGTCAGAGGCACTGCGTTCAGGGGGGAGAGATAGCATCAAAGTCTCCATCCTTGGGCCGGAGCAGCCGTGCACAGTGGGGAAAAACACTTGGAGCCGCTTTGACGCACCCGAAGCGTCGCCGTCAGCTCGAGTCATGCTCGGCGTCGGCACTCACATTGTAACGATCTTCTGCTTCTGCCAGCTGGATCTTCAGATTCTCGTTGGTCTTCAGTTGCTCCTTGAATTTCAGCTCCATCTTGGCCAACTCATCAGCAAACATGCAGCTACGTTCCTTCTCTTCCTGCGGAGGCACAAGCACCGATCGTCTCGTTTCATCACACCGTCACGCATCGTCAAACTGCATGTTTGTGTTTAAACGCAGCTAAAGATCTTACCACCAGCATCTGCTTGTATTTCCTGTACCTGTCATTCCTCTCAGACACCTCTCTGCTGATACCTTTTAGTTTCTCCTGGATAATGGCTTCCAACATGGGGTCAGCAGAACCCGGGCTGCCTGTGATGTCAGGAGAAAAAAAACTATTGTAACCATCAGTATGTTGGACAGTAACAGAAATATGTCAGCCATCCAGATTAAAGGTTTGGGAGTTCATCTGAATCAGTACTTGGTTTCAGAGAAGATATGAGACCATTTCCTTTTCAACTGTTTGCTTTATATTATAAAGTGACAATAATTGTATTTAAATATCCAATAAACCAAAATAAACTCATATATAATATAAAAACTCTTGATCGAATCAGTTAAAATAAGTAAAATAAGAGGAAAGATTCATCTAACGGATCTTCTGATAACAAACTTTCATATTCAAACAAAATCTGTTGAATGATTTTAACTATAAACTGTATTTTAAAAGTAATTATGTATTATATGGAATCAGACTGGATCCACACCTGGTACAGATGTGTCTGGACTCCCTGATGCAGGGACTGCTGCCGCCTCCTGTGTCGAGCTTTTCTTCGGCTCCTACAGAAGATTAAAAAAAAAAACAAGAAGTAAAATAATTTTATTATTTTCAACAAACACTGTAGATGAGGAAGAAAAAAAATCCTCTAACATCTTATAATTCTGTTAGCAGCAGAACTCACCCCTTGCTGTTCAGATAGTCTGAAGACTTGTTTTTGCAGTCGCTGACACTCCTTGTATTTTTCTTTGTAGTGTTCGGCAGCCATGTGCAGCCGCAGCTTCAGGTCCTCCACCTCCCTCTGCAGCTCTGCCACCACAGCCGGGTCTGTGGACGCTGCTTCCTCCATCTTGGCCTGTTTATGGAACATCAGATCAGACTCAGTTAACAGAAACGAGCCACAGCTAAAGATTAAATTGAATCTCAGATATTGTCACGGATGAAACTTCAATTCTGATTTTATTCCACCTCTTCCTGTTTGATCTCCGCCTTCATTTTTTCCACCAGGAGTTCCAGTCGGACACACTGGGCCTGGACGTCCTCTTTGGCCTTGCGAAGGGCGTCTGCCTCCAGTTTCATGTGGTACAGCTCGGACATGGTGCGGTCTCGTGCGCTGGAGGTGTCCCTCAGCTCGGCGGCTAACAGAGTGAACTGCTGCTGGTTAGCTTGAAGCTGCTCTTCTTTCTGCCGTAGCTGCTCCTTCAGGGCCTTCATGTCTCCCTGTCCAAAGCACAGCTTTTAACAGGAAGTCCTTTCACTTTTATCACCTCGCTAACGATGTTTTATCAGGATTTTTATTCAGTAAATCTCTTCAAATTACTGTTAAAAAAGACAATCATGTATTTTAGTGTAACTCTGTATCATTTCTAAATTAAAGAAGGAAGTTATTTATACCGGGGGGGAAACTTTAGCCAGAACCTCTTTGTGCTGTTTCTCCTTCTCGGTGAGACACGCCTGCAGGCGTCCCACCTCCTCTTTAAACTGTGCAATGGTGTTTTCCTTGTTTACGTCCACTGACTTCAGCATCTGCAGCTCGGCACTCAGCTTAGTGTTCTCCAGCTCCCGGTTCTTCAGATGAATCTGATGCCGAAGTCAAATGAAGACCCCCCCCCCCCACACACACACACACACACACACACACACACACAGAAAAGAAAAACACAAGTTTATAACATAAACTTTTTGCATTTATACAACCTCGTTTCAGCCCATGTATCAAAGAGCATATTAAAATAAGACCATTAAAGTAAATGTTGCATGACCTCGATCACAAAACAGAGATTAAGAAGAGCCTATAAAGCTGTTCTTCAGCTACAGCCCCCGGTGTGATGGTGCAACTTCAGTTAGGTAAGGTGGGGGGGGGTTAAGCTGCATGTCTGTGGCGACAGTACAGTTATGTGGCACTCCCACTTCCTGTGCAGCGCCCACCACAACACAAGACACATAAACAGCAGGCAGAGCAGCAGACAGAAGGCGGCGGGCCTCGTTCGGCCGAAAATATTCCACGACACAAAATAGATCCCCGAAGCAAAGTCTGGCGATTCTTAAAATAACGACGACGGAGGTAATTAGTCGAGATCTGAACGCTGTCACTAATGAGTTTGAAGTTTATTGACAAAATAAATCTGTAACATCAAAATATCTCTTAAAGGTTTTTGGATGAAACGATAAGATTTTATTTTGATCTCTGATGTCGACAAGAAACATTTTTTAAAAAGTCTTATTCATGAAGATAATGTAAATAAAATCAATGTTTTTTAGCTGTGTTGCATTTAATCAGGCAGGTGTCTTCAGATTCTGATAAGGATCAGTGAAAAACCCCTGGATCTGGGTCTGGATCTGGGTCTGGATCTGGGTCTGAATCTGGATCTGGGTCTGAATCTGGATCTGGGTCTGGATCTGGGTCTGGATCTGGGTCTGAATCTGGATCTGGGTCTGAATCTGGATCTGGGTCTGGATCTGGGTCTGAATCTGGGTCTGAATCTGGATCTGGATCTGGGTCTGGATCTGGGTCTGAATCTGGATCTAGGTCTGGATCTGGGTCTGAATCTGGATCTGGATCTGGATCTGGATCTGGGTCTGGGTCTGGATCTGGGTCTGAATCTGGGTCTGGATCTAGGTCTGAATCTGGATCTGGGTCTGAATTTGGGTCTGAATCTGGATCTGGGTCTGAATCTGGGTCTGAATCTGGATCTAGGTCTGGATCTGGGTCTGAATCTGGATCTGGGTCTGGATCTGGATCTGAATCTGGGTCTGAATCTGGGTCTGGATCTAGGTCTGAATCTGGGTCTGAATCTGGGTCTGAATCTGGATCTGGGTCTGAATCTGGGTCTGGATCCAGGTCTGAATCTGGATCTGGGTCCGGGTCTGAATCTGGGTCTGGATCCAGGTCTGAATCTGGATCTGGGTCTGAATCTGGATCTGGGTCTGAATCTGGATCCAGGTCTGAATCTGGATCCAGGTCTGAATCTGGATCTGGGTCTGAATCTGGATCTGGGTCTGAATCTGGATCTGGGTCTGAATCTGGATCTGGATCCAGGTCTGAATCTGGATCTGGGTCTGAATCTGGATCTGAATCTGGATCAGAATCTGGATCAGCTGTTTACCTTGTAAAGTTCCTTCTCATCTTTTTCATTCTTGAGGTGACATTCAAAGTTTTCCTTCTCCAGGATGAGTTTCTTCACTCGATCTTTCAAACTAAAGAAAAACAGTTTTTTAGTTTTAAATGAGGTTTTTTACACTCTAGTATCTCCGGTCTCTTTCTATTCATATGATCAAAGTAAATACTTTTAAATTGGGAAACTATTTCATTACATTAACTTGCTAAATAGCAATAAAGAATGTTTTAAAAACACGTCCGATCTGAAACACGTCACCTGTCGAGCTCAGTTTCCTTTTGAAGGCCTTTCTGTGTGACTCCGATCAGATCCTCCTCCAGCTGAACGATCCTGGCTGTGGCCTCCTCCAGCCTCCTCTTCACCTCCTCCTTCTCCTCCTGCAGAGCCTGGGATGAAAGCTGCAACTCCTGCGAGACGAAACCACCAAATCAAATGAGGCTGAGCGCTTCGGTTTGAAGATTTATTAAAAGAATCATTTTTAAATGTTTTATAAGCAGCTGTGCTGAAGCCAAAATGAATCCACGTAAACTCATGAAGTTATTCATGAATTTATGAAGTCAAACTTCTTGCACTCAAGCAGGTAAAAGTCTGGAAAGTTCAAAACTTCATGTTCTAAACATAAAATTTTTACTGTCTCTGAAACGAAAGCTTCGGCTTTGAGGGGAATTCGGAGCTCTGAAGATGACATCAAATAAGAAAAACTTTTTTTTTTTACAGTTTTCTTATGGGAGGAAGTTTGGATTCTTTAGATTCACACCACATAAAAATAAAAAAAACATCATATAAAGTACAGCCATAAAATTAACAGCCACAAAAGTTGTAATCATATTTTCATTTGCAGAAGCAGCAGATTTACGACACGGAGACGGTGAGATGAAATATGACCCACCGTGCTTATAAGACTTAATGTTGTGCAATAAAAAAGTGGAATGACGACTTTGATAATGTCGACATTTATATTTGTCAGAGTGTGATTTACTCTTCCAGTGTCTCACATCTGGATTGCTTCACTAGGGGGTGCTAAGAGACTGCATGAACACATGACGGAAACGATCAGAGCATCGGATGAATCTGATCAAATAAACAGTAAAAATCAAGATGCTGCTTTAGATGAATAAATCTTGGGGACGGTGCGATCGGTTCTTGCATCTGCTTTCGGACAGAACTTACATGGCTCTCTCGTTTGAGCTGGGCACCGAGCTCCTTCTCTCGCTCACACTCCTTCTGGAGTTTCTCCTTCTCTGCTTCCAGCTGTTCCTTCTCCTGCTGCAGCAGAGCCATGTTTCTCAGAAGCTCGTCTTTCTCTTTTTGAGCTTCTTCCACTTTTTGCTGCTCGTAAATAAACACAAAAAAAAAGTTCATGTCCTTCGGAACTGAAAAGTGAGATTTTTGTCACAACTAATATGCCAGTCATGATAAATATATTACTATTTAACCATCTTACAGCTATAAATGTGTTACTTCTTTATTAGCTTCCTAACAGTCCCGGCTGCAGGGACGTGGCGCTGCGCTGCAGCTGAGCAACATATAATACTGATTCCAATCAAACTCAGGGTTCAGACAGCAGCAGCAGAATGAATGATCCAACCAAACTGTCGGTTTTTGAGGTTAAAAAAAATTGAACAATAACTGTCGAGACAATCTGAAAAGGTTTTTCTCTAATCTGTCACATTTATATTGATCAGTTTTAAAATCCTGATTATTTAACACAATAACTTCTTCTATCCTTGACGCCGTCCTACACACATAAACTGACTCTGTTCTGCTGAGTTTTCTCACGTCTTTACCTGTGGAGACGTTTTAAAAACACCATAAAATGCAAGAGCATCTAAGTGCCATCTTGCAGATTTCAATTTAAGAAAAAAAAAACAAGTTTTGTAACAATGAATATATTCTGCTTTTATTGATTCTGGAGCTAAAATTGTAACAGATGTAAATTTACGTTGAAATTAAAAGTCAGGAATTCACAATCCAAATAAAAGAGATCTGTGTATGTTTAATCATTGTTATTATTATTAATATTATTGTTGTAAACAGCAAGATGTCTCGTCTTATTTGAAGTTAAATTCTTATCATTTTATTTTTTTAAGAGAGGAAGCTGCGTTGAGAGAACCTGAAGTACCTCGAGGAAGCCGGCCTTGGTGGTGACCACCAGGATGTCGGAGTTGCATTCATCCTCCACGGTCAGCAGCTCGTCCTCTGACGGGCTGTTGGCACGAAACTGAAACGGCGTGCTGGCGCCCCGGATCTCTCCTTTGTGGGTCACATAACAAAACTGGTAGAATTCACTGTCGTCGTTGGGCACGTAGTATCCTGAGGAAGAATAAAGATCAATGAACTTTAACCCAGGACACCAAGGGAAAGTTTACATTTTAAAAAGCGCAAGACGTGATTTATGATGGTTCGTGATTTTTATTTGAATCAAACATGATTTTTTCAACTTATTTCCCATTTTTTTTAAGATTCCTTACAAAGACTGTTGTTAAATCAAAACATACATAAACTCAGACGTAGTAAACGCAAGCACATAGATGTGGGACGTTTCTCCAGATTCAGCTCTAAACTTTTTACAATCCTCTGAACAGCTCGCGGTTATTAAAAGGTGTCAGAGTTATAGAAGACGATGGTATGATCTTACCCTGAAAGACCACGGTTCTGTTGACTGCGGTGCCTTCCACGTAGTTCTCCGGGAGAGGCGACCACAGGAATGTGTAATAGTCTCTCGCTGTGCTCCAACCAACCTGTGACACATCGAGGGAAATCTATTAAACCAGACGCTCCGACCACATCAGTGTGCTATAATAACCAACCGGGACCAACTGGGAGATTTTTGTGAATCTACACTACGTCACTTCCAAAATATTTCAAACTGGAACCCTGAATAATGATGGGTTTTTAAACCTATGCTGTAATAATAGTGTAAGAACATCTGTATTTGTCCTTCTAAAATGAACAATTGTCATCTTCGCAGCCGCCTCCCGGTCACCTCGTGCACGTGGCCTGACCCTCGTCGTGAACAAGCCTGACTGTGGAAACGTAGCAACAACTCACTTTTAACAGGAAGAAGAAAATAGGTGAAAATTTTATATTCGGGCAAGTTGAAAATGAAAACCAAAATGTAATTATATGTATTTTATGTGTTGTTAACTGATGTCTGATGGGAGGGGGGGGGTGGGGGAGGGGATGCAGAAAACACATCTATAACTTTAGTGCGGAGCCGTAAAACTGTCAAAAGAAATCAGTGTCACATTGAACTGGCTGCTTTTGGGCGTGTACACACACACACACACACACACACACACACACACACACATCCACAACAAGTGGAGTAAAAACAGCCCGTCACACACAAAGTTTTGGTCACATGACAGTTAAAGTCATATGATGTGAGGAGAAATTATTTGTGCATGTAAATCCCTTGGAAATGTTTCTGACTCAAACAACCTGCAGCTACAACCCTGTGAGTGTTGTTATACAAAGATAGAAGGCTCTGGGGCTCCACCCCCCCCAACACCACCCACCCCGCCCCCCAACACCCATTTGTTAGCTGTGTACTTCCAGCTTCCAGCAGTTTAGAACAGGAAGCAATTAAAACCTGTGCCTAGTTAGTGATGCTAGCCCCTACCAGTCCACTCATTAGAGCTGCAAAGGTGGTGTTTGGTGAAAACTGAGAGAAACTTAAAGCACTCGGGTGTATGTATATGTGTGTGTGTCCGTGTATGTGTGTAAAAAGTGACAGAGCAGGGCTTACCCTAAATAACACTTACATGTGACTAAGGCAACAAAAAAAAAAAGACAAAACTGGAAGCCTTTACTTTGAAAACCACTTTTTGCTAAATTTCCAGGAAGGAATTTGACAGAAATCTGTGGGAATCTCGCTGGCAGAGGTGAAGCATTGTTCATGTGTCAGTCAGACTGCACAGATTCAGGAGTGAGTTGTTAATGAATCACACTCAGAAGCTGCACTCAGAGACACTTTAATTATAACGCTGAGTCTGTTGTCTGAAATTACACTGAAATCCGGCCCCAACAACCCCTTTATGAAGCAGAGCGTCGAGCTCGTGCTGCAGAGTAGGAACTGAGTTTGTCTAAGTTCTACTGAATAAAGTTTTTCCACTTAGACGTTGATTCTTTTCACATTTTAGAACACAAATTTAAAAATTTGATCAGAATCCGGCGTTGAAGATAACGAATTCTACTTCAAATAAATCTGAGACTATGAGATTTATAACAATTGACTATGACAATTTTTTTTTTTATTTCAACTGGCATAACCGTAACATTAGAGAATCATGGTGTCACCAAAAGGTTATTCTTCAAAGGTTTTTGACAATACAGTATAGTTACAAAATCAAAACAAGTCATTTTAAAACCAGCATATTGGACTCAGACTCAGCTGGCTACAACCTGAAGGTCTAATGTTGCTCCACAGAACCTCTTCGTCTCTGACGTATCACCTGTTTTAAGTCTGCAGGTGTGTGGAACACGTCAACGAATAACAAAACCTCGGACTAAAAAGTTAAAAAATTCTTTGGTTACTTGGATAGCAAAAAAAAAAAAAAAACCTGCCGACCAACAAGCATAGAAGAAGATGACGCACTGAGAGGTCGTGCTGCATCAGGAGATGTTCCTCAAACCTCAAGAGGAACATTATGTTGCGACTGAACATTTTATATGAGGAAGAAATGTTTGTGTGAATAAGGGACATTGTTCTCACAGGACAGCGCTGGACTTCAGTGAACAACTACTTGGGTGTGACAGTGTGTTTTACTGATAACGACTGGACTCGCCAGCGACACTATGCTGAAGCATGTGCTAACCATTTGCTGAATGTTGCAAACGAATGGAAAATCAAGGAGAAGTCAACCGCGTTTGGCACTGATAGAGCTCCTAACTTGGTTACAGCCACCAGACGTCTTCCATTTGAACCCCTGCCCTGCACGACCCACATTCTGCAAAGAACAATAACAGTTTCTCAGAACGACAGCGGGTTTGAAAGTGTTCTCGATAAATATCATAAGACTGTCAGACTTTTTAATAGTCGGCGGGTGGCGTAGTCTAGGGCGGGCGGCGTAGTCTAGCAAAAAGGTGATCAACCTTCATGCAAAAGATGGCGGGTTCGATCCCCGGTGCCGGCAGGCTACGTCAAAGTATCCTTGGGCAAAATACTGAACCCGCCGCTGCCTCGGGACGGCCGTAGTCTGTCAGGAAGGACATCATTCTTCGATCAGGAAACCGGAGCTTTATCCCGTGTCCCGGCAAGATGTGTATGTGTGTCGAAGTATCCTTGGGCAAGATACTGAACCTTGCAACTGCCCCCTGGGCACTGTTCAAGATGGCTGCCCTCTGCTCCTCACCTCACGGTGAGGATGGGTCAAATGCAGAGCCAAATTTCCCCACGAGGGATTAATATAGGAAATAAAATTAAAATTCAATTAGTCCATGGACCTCTCAGGAGTTAATGAAACAGCAAGTTGCACATGGACATAAAAAAGACTCCCCTTGTTCAGGATGTTCTAACAAGTTGAAATTCCACTCGAGATGATCAAGAGAATGCAAAGAAACAATCCCCTGCTGACCACCATCTTGGCTCAACAAAACAAAAAGGTCGCCATGTTGACTAACCAGGAACCTGCCAAACTGCAAAAGCTGGAGGAACAACTTGAGCCTTGCAGATCAGTTCTTTCTTTTTGTTTCTCCTTTGTGTCTGTGTTCAAGCTTAAGCTCCAGCTTTAGTGGAAAAATCTGATTTGTTGCAGACAAGTTATTGATCAATTAATTGCAATTATTTATAAGGAAATTGTGAGATTAATTTGTTTTTTGTTTCTTAATCGATTGACAATCCTAATGAAAAGGTTTCTGACATAGTCAGCTGTGGTTATACAGTTCCAGACTGCCAAACACAAACCTTTTCAGGTTCCATCTTCCTTCTACATGTTTATACAGATTTGGTTGATATAATTTGGATTTGTTTGATCATTTAAGACACTTTCAAGTCATTTATCAGGCTACAAAAGATATGTTGTGCACTGGAGAGAAAGAGCCTCGAGATCAACACTGTAGTGTTTCCATTAACAATGAAATGACCTGCACTTCCTGCAGTTTTACATGTAAACCGCGGCTATCATTACACAAAAAGTAATACAGCTGCAGGAGTAGAAGAAAAAGATGAGTTTACATAAAGTACTCTACATTTCCACTCGTTAGAGCAACTGGGGATTCAAGACCCACTCTGATCATCTTTTGAGCCATCTTAAATCGTCTCAGTGGTCTTTAAATCATGATTATGGTGTTTTTACCCAAAATCCCAAAACGTGTGCCGTTTTCTCTGAAGTAGTTTCTGCATAGAAGCATGAACTCATTAGCAATTCGACTCTGTGCTGTGGGCGGAACCGTTCGGTGCAGAGGATCCCTGTTGCTGAGAGCTCTCTGTTTATGGTAGCTCTACCGCTAACTAAAAGCTAGCAGAGCAGGAGCTTGTGGCCCGCCCACTGGCTTTTCTATGTCACAAACTCAGTCCTTTCTAGATGGATTCTTGAGTGTGCTACTGATTCACAGTGATTTGAATGCAGAAATACTCAGACATGCAATTTTGAGCTTAATTTTCTTAAGACACATCCTCTAGCATCAGAAAAATACCACAAGAACATGTTAGCAACATGAAAAACATGATTTTCATCGGAGTGGGTCTTTAAGTTACAGGAGTGATATTTAAAGTACTACTGTCACTATTTTTGGACACCTCAGTATACCTTGTTACCATATAACATAAATTTATCCACTAGTTTAAAATGGTAAGAAAACGCTGCATTTCATTTTTCACACCTGGATGTTGATGTCAGAGTGTAAATGATGTGAATCCACTCGTTATTGTGCACACCAGGAAATGTGAATGCATTAACTTATTGCATTTAAATTTATATCTTGACATGACACTTTTTAAAAATCAGAAATTTGATATTATTGTGGTGGATGTATGATCCAATATACTGGCAAAGCCACAGTTCAGTCATCCAACACAGACTCGTTTTCAGCTCAGAGACCTCCGAAACTACTGAATTTAAGTTTGTCTAATCACACTGCAGTGAGGAATCCAGCTTATCTTGATGCTTCATCTAGCCTCCAGAAAAAAACTGATCAAGCTCCTGTAACCCAACATGAACTCAACCTTATCTGTATTGATACATTCACAAACTACAAAGACAAATAAAAAGACTTGTCAATAAGAATTCATGAATATTTCAAGGCAAAGAGTAGATAAAGAAAAACGCCTGAGCCAACAAATCCAATCAATAAAGCACTCGGCGTTAAAGGGAGTAAAATAAATGCTTCAGATTAAAATGCCCATCACTAGGTAATTGTATACCACTCAGAAAAAGTTAGGGATGTTTGGCTTTCGGGTGGAATCAGAGGAAAACGAGTGATTTTACAGCATGAAAGTAGAAGCATGTAATGGTGATTCATCATCTTAGACTATTTATTGAAACAAAAATCAGTAACAGTGGAGAGTAAACCACAACCAAACAGGTTCATGTCCCAATAAGGTGTCATGTGACCGCGAGCATCAATTACAGCTCGACTGTTTACAAGTCGACTTGTTGTCTGCTGAGGCGTGATGTCACACTCTTCTTGAAAAGCGGCTCTCAGGTCACTGAGGTTCTGGGGTTCAGAGTTAAGTTCACCTGTGAAGGTGATTGTGTAGGTTCATCCTGAAATTTCATTCAAAAGCGGAACATCGCAAATTTTTTTGTGAGGAGTGCATTTTGGAACTAATAGCTCACAACACAATTACACAATGGGTGTCTGCTGACTCTTACCACGTGGAAACACCGTTCACCATCTCCATCACTTTTTTGTTCATGTACCACAAAGCCAAACTTCTAACTTAACTTCTAATTATTTCAATGGGAAATTTTTCTTCTACACATAAATCCTCAAGATACAAATGGCCCGTTTGAACAAGTGACATTTGTTTTCAGATGTTTGACTGTACAACCTCCGACATCTCAAAGAGGATAGCATGTTGAAACCTGTATTTAAATTATGGTTGTAAAATATTCTATGAGTCGAATAAAAATATATGTAATGTCCTAAAACTTTACACTGTTACTGCTGTGTTCTGTACTTGTTTAAAATGTGCCAATGTTTTCTGTCTGATTTTCTCAACATGTATAAGAATAACCTCTGAAACAAAGTAATTCTTCAGATTTATCCTCAAGCTGAAAAACAAAAAGCTCGATCAAGCAGAGATCAACCCAAACAGAGAGCTGGGGGTTTGTGTTTTTTGATCTGTTGTCTACTAATCTAAGCTTTCATCTCATCTCTGAATGATAAAAAGGAGAAGAGCCTCACTAAACTTCAGGCAAGGCTGAAATAAATTACTGCCACTGTACTGGGTTTAATGCGCTTGCTATAACGAGATCCATGTGGGACATTCAAGCTTGTGGCTAGGGCCAAAATGCTCCACTCCTCCTGCCAAGTTGTCTTTTAAATAACACAAAATTCAAGTCTGAGTTTTACTTAGGAATTTATTATTATTTCATTTCTTTTTCAACTGTCAGTCTTTTTCAGATGGTCGTTTAACAGTTTTAAGATACTGTTCCCTAACATTTATTGATAGATTGCAACTAAACAGCCAAAATGAAAGTAGTAGATTTAACTTAAACTAAACTACAGCATGTTTTAGTTAAAGATAATGAGTACACACCTTAAATATGCCAACCCAGTCTTTAGGATGTGGTTTGATGAACTGTGTCAGCGTGTAGTGACACTCCAGGGCAGCGTGAGGCAGGTAACTCTTCCCCACATTCTGGAAAATGACGTGGGCGAAGTTTGACGTGTCCATGTTTTTGTTCAGTAAAGTTTCATCAAGGTACAAAGCCATAAATCCTTCAGCAGACCCTATACAGGGAAAAATAAAATACTTTTAAAGAAAAGAACTATTGTGATGTTATGCAGTGATCTGTTGGTCACTTTGCTGAGCTCTATCAAACCACTAACAGTGAGTAAAAAACTAATTCTAATCAGGTTTATCTGAATGATCCACATGCTTAACCCTTTAACCACCAGAGTTTATCAGCAAATTGATTATCGCTGACTCAGCTTTTTATTTCTTTTCTTACCTTTTTATGTGCGACTGCACATAAATGTTAAAATCAAAGATCTAGATTACTGCCAACTGTAAAAACACAAATGAAACATTTAAAGGCGTGTTTGATTTTATTTGGAAGAGCTGGTGCAGTTCTGCTACTTCGGCGGTTAAAGGATTAACAGTAAAGCAAGCTTCATAATAACTGACATTAACCCAATTAACAGTGTAAAATTGTACAACAATCTGTATAATTATAATGATTGAATGATTATAATTAGTAAATAACAGTAAATATAAAATCTCAAGATTTTCATAAAAATTGCACATGACCTTCACAACAAAATCACAGTATTTAAAACACAGCAGAGGCCCAAATAGAGTAGCATTTAGAACAGTTTGGTAATTACAGTCATTACGTAATGCTCAGACTTTCAGATGCTTTACCAAAACTTTTTTCTTGCTTAAACAAGGAGACTATCTGCACAAGTTAGGAAAGATAAGCCTATGTGCTACTATTTTTGTGTGAAGCAATGACGTTTTATTGTGCACAAATTCGACAAAAATACAGTTCAAATCCAGAGTTCCTGAAATATTTACCATGTGCACTTAAACTATAGCTGTGTTTACATGTGCAAAATGTCTTTAAAATGATCATTGCTCAGATTAAAATTTGACTGTGTACAAGCCTTTCCATGTTCCACACATACAGTCAGCTTAGCTTATTTTGACATGCGCTGAACTATCTGAAACACCAGAAACAGCCGTAGAAGAAGAAGAAGCAGAGTTCCGTTGTAAACAAACATGGCTGCATTCGTTTTAAATGGAGCGGTAGGATCTTCTGAGCCTGTTTTTATTTTTTCTGGAAACATTTTTACATCTAAACCTCCAGCAACGCATTTGTGTCCGAAACTGAGTAGTTTTGTCATGTTTTCATCCAGCATCTGTAAACGCCAACGTAAGGTAATTCAACGCATAAAGTAACAGACATGCGCAGTAATGACCCACATTCGGAATAAGAGTTTACACGTGCAACGATCGGATTAACTATCAGCATAACCCACCTGTCTTAATCCGAATGAAATTTTAATCCGAATGAGTGTAAGTAATCTGAATGGCGTGTTTACATGAAGCATTTTTATTCTGATCAGGCGTTTAATCCAATTACTTGTGTCCATGTAAACACAGCTACTGACAACTAAGAGCTGATTTTTGCAAACTAACTAATGAGAACTTCAAACTGTTGGTTAGGTTTCATCAAAATTTTGTACATTAGTTAACAACATAAGAGCTGAACTAGATCTTCCAAAACCAGGTTTTTTTTTTCCAAACTGGACAAAAAAGTAAAACATCAACATCAACTAAAACACAGTTCTGCATCTTTGCTTGTATTTTTCTTCTCATGAAGTTGCGTTAGAAATTGGAATCTCTAAAAACTAGCACAGTATAATATATTGACAACCCTCTAACAATGTAAAGATTTGATCCACCTAAAAAAATAGTCTATTTTTAGTCTGTGTTGCAACATCTGTACTACAGAGCAACATGCAACTGAGTCAAAGCATTTCAAAATCCTCAAAAAGATGTTACTAATGTGTTTTTTTCTGAGGCTAAACGCATGACCTGCTCATCACCATGTCTGACTCACTAAAGTGTTTACCTTCATTGACTGGGGTCATAACGTTTAAGCCTGAGTTTTGTACTAACTTGTTGGGGTTATGCTGCAGATGTGTGCAAATATTATGGGCCATTTCCTGAGTGACCCAACTGAAATCATTTTAGATATAGAACTAAAGATACTGCAATTACTTCCAGTGATTTTCTTTATCAATAAGAAGAGAACTAGTGGTGATAATCCGTGTTGGCGCTTTTTAGCCTGAAGCTAATTTTACTGCAGCAGCTGTTCAAAGTTTCCACTGCTCCTTCTATTGAAACAGCCTCTCTATTATCTGTGTATCAGTCCATCTGCACACTAACATTTGATCATGAAAATTATTAACCATGGCTTTGATTGCTCATTAAACTTGTGTGCTTTATGGCACAGGAAAAAAATTATATGGACGCCAAGATGATAATTTTGTCTTCTAAAAAAAGTCTATCCACACCTGTCTACAAAATGTTGACAAATGGCAGGAAAAAATCTGTGCAACAGAAGTTAAATTGACTTTGTATTAAAAAAAAAAATGTACTTCATTAATGAATAATGCTACATTAATTAATCAAGCTTCAAGAAATTTTCCTTTGTATACGTGGATTAAACATTACACAATATCAAGTTCGATGCTTGGCCAGATTAATAACCAGGCTCCCCCAACAATGAGAATCACAGTCAATAAGAGTGTTTTAAAATGTGACGTGCCACGAGAAAACAGGGAATAGGTCGGTCTGACATAACGTCCTAAAAACAGCAAAAAAATGTTTTTTTCTGAAGAAAAAGAAAAGAAAAATTTGATTGTTTTTTATGCAAAATATGCCAGGTGAAATCATAAAGAAAACTAAAATTTTCAAAAAAACTGGAGGATTTTAAAACCATAAAATCTGAATTTGGGAACTTTTAAAGAGGAAATGTCCAGCAAGAAACAACATTGATTTGCATATCAACCTTCAGCCAATCAGCAGCTCGTTTAGTTTAACTAGGACCATGGGGATATTTAACCAGTTTTTCAGCCAGTAAAAACTACTTCAGAAAGTATGTTTACATGCTGAATGGACCAAGTAGAACAGATTGCAAAGAAGCTAAATTGTGTTTCTTACATCACAGTTTGGGAAAACTTGTAAAATAACAAGAATTCTTCTGACCAATCTGACGGTTCTGATTCGACTGCGATTCTGATCCTGTTGGACTGGTGGTGTAGGAGTTGGAACGTAAGATATTAGAAGCTGTTGCTAACTTAACATTTGAAGTCAACAAAAGAAAACAAAACAGCGAAGATCCATAACTTTTACTGTAAACACTACAGAGAAAGAAAGAAAATCCTCAGGATTCAGTCACGTAGTTGTGAAATCTCTCCAGTGTTAATGATCATCAGATGATTGTTTAGCAGCAGAAACAGAATGTCAGGACATGAGAATAATTCAACACCTTATAGCTAACAGATATTCTTCATAGAGACAATAGACACCAAAAACCCCAACTAAAAGATCAGAGGCAATTTCCCATTAATGCTAAGTAATGCTGATGTGGATAGCTTCTGTTCCCGTCCCAAACCTGGATTCATAGGGGGGTAAAAATCACTGAAAACTTTGAGGCCTGCTTTCTCACAAAACTATTTTTGGAGATGCCACCATTCAAATGGTCATATCTTATTTAAAAATGTTCAGATTTCCATGTGTTAAACATCCCTGGAAATTTTAAACTCCACAGTTTCAGTATCTGTAAATAAATCAAAATGACCCTCCAGGTTTTTCCATAGCTGGACACAAATGTTTGTATTTAGTTTGGATTTGCTGTGGTTTTCATATTATTTGTACTTGTGTATTTGTGGTCTACTTTATCTATTCCTTGGCATTGTCTTGGAGTCATTATTGTGTCTCTTCTGGTCATTTTAAAATGCCCTAATGGAAAGTTTAACTTTACAGTGGTCCAAGGTCCATCCGTCCTTCAGGCCTCTGGGTCTTGTACCTACTGGACTTGGGTACAAATTACACTCATTCTTTCACATCCTTCTCCTTTTACAGTGATTACACAAAATTAAATGCAAATAAGATACATTTTAAAACCCTAGCCATGTCATATGACAACTAATGACAGGTAAAACATGTAAGGAATCTGACTGAAACGCTACAGTAAAAATAAAACCTTAAATAAGAGAGTCTTAAACCAAGAGGGAGTTTCCATTTGGGCCTCAAATGAAGGTATTTTACTCGACGTAAAGGGCCTGGAACCGAAAACTGAGCCAAGTTGTCATCGACGATAATCACGAAAAGTTCTTACTACATTCTGCCAAAATAACTAAAATCTAATAAACGTTACAAAAAAATGTCAGAAAATACGAAGCAACGGCTACACGGTCTGAACCGAGGCCTGAAAATACATAAACATCAGTGGGTAACTTAGCTAAGCGGTTAGCAAGTAGCCGAGCGTTAGCGCCCCATTTTCAAAGACACGTTACTCATTAATCACATTTTAAACAGATGTCGGTTTCAAAGAAATGTTTAATTACTTAGCAAAAAATTAACTCTAAGTGTTTAAAAGCGCCGGGTTCAATCATTTAATACTTTTAGAGAAGGTAGTTTATCAGCGCAGTTATCAGCTGAGAACAAGGTTCCAGCTAACGTAAACAGTTCGCAGCGGCCTGTACGACCTACTTTCCAACGAATGTCGACAAGTTTGGAATATTGAAATTGGTATTTGTGGATATATTTAAAGAGTAGGAACTTAACATACCTTGCTGACATATTCAACAGCGGCTAAAATCTCAGTGTATTACAGAAACAATTGTTGACGCAGTTCAGTGCTTTCCCGTGTCCTTTTCCTGGAATAATAACAACATTACGTCATTTCCGGAATGGGCCTGCCTGCCTGCTGCCTCAGAAAAAAGCTACATATCGAGTGTCTGCTAAATGATTATTCAACTGTTAGGGAAATACAACAATAGGCAAAGATATGTGAATGTATATCCTAAAAAACACAGCATTATAGTAGCTGGAATGTCTGATTTTGTATTAAAATTATATTGATACAAGAACTTTGAATTACTTTTTCTCATAACCAATAAAATTGTTCTCGTTTCACAACTTTGTTCTATTTTGGAGATATAATTTTCTTTGCTTCAATAGTCTTTCAATTTTATAAAATACGGTTTAAGACAACAATTTTAGCGCCACACAAAAAATTTTGAATACATTTGGAACCAATTAAGGTAGAACTGGCTAGAAAACGAAGCGAACTTATTTATGTTTTGTTTATTGAAGTTGCTGTAACGTTTTATTGGGGGCTTCTTACTTTTTACATTGTTACATATGTCGAGATGGATGAACTGTCCGTCGGACTACAGCCACGTGGACGGAGTTAGCAGTTTGGAATGGGCTGTCTGTCAGCCGCTCAGTCTCGCGAATTGACCGACTAACGTCCACTTTGTCCTCGTGATTGATAAAAACATTTTTTCGATCCTCTGACAAAAATTTGTTAAATTAAATAAGTCAGTTAATCTTAATGCACTGAATTGCAGAGACTCTGATTGAACAACAAGTAAATTTCTGACAGTTTGTGTTTACAGCTGTTAATGACATAATAAGCTTGGACTATGACAGGTCGTCCCTGTCCATGTCTTCCTCTTGCTACCACCAAACGCTTTCACATAAACTCCTCTTTCCCTGCTCATCCTCACTTCTGTACGGACCATTCAAAAGGAACAAGCCCATGCGTCAGCTCCTTTTCTCTCAGCTCATTGGCTGAAATTGGAGGGCCGTGCTGCTCAGATACTCTATCTGATTGGGCAACCCGAATGTCATTTAAATACGTAGTAGAACGTCACACGTAAGGTCAGGAGAAAAGAAGCATGGCCGCTGTGTTAAGAGGTTTTCGTTACTTGGGAAGGTGTCAGAAACATGTTGACTTTGCTTATGGTAAGGTTATAAAATCGAGACTCTTTACACAGTGCACGAGGCTAACTGCTTAATTTAGAAGTCCAGCTTTTTATTTAAAGGATTTTGCATCGTAACATTATGTTGTTGAACATTTTTAAACAAGTTCAGTTGCTTTGCTGTGTATTATTTTAGCTTTATTTCTGTTTTGAGCTGCTCATCGTGTTTTACCGCTATTGTGCCTCGTTGGTCCAGTTTAATGACAAGGTGTCGGTTTTATTTTCTTTAATTATGTGATGACAGTCAAAAACAGTAGTGGCTTTTCGTGTCATACACAATTTAGTGGAACTTACATAGTATGGAATATATATTTTAGAATGCATATGCAGAGAAAGATGTGGGTTTTGTAGAAGCAAGTCCTGGCAAAAGCAGGGTTTAAACCAATTAGATTGGTTTTAATCATGTACTAATTTTACAGAAAATCTGAATAAGATGTTTCAAAGAAAGAATAATTTTATCGTTTACATTATTTAAAAAATAATTCTAGCAAACATCCTAATAATATATTTTATTTTATACCAGCAATGTGTATATATATATGTGTGTGTGTGTGTACATATATAAGTATATGTATTTTAAAGCTGCAAGAAGCATCAATGACAAGTACTAAAATGAAAAGTAAATTCCATAATCTATTAATAATCATCTGGATAATGGTGAAGTGCTGCTTTTGGGTTGAAGGGAGGTTTTGCCTCCAGTGGAAGCAGGATGGAGGAGGAGATGAACTGATGGACTGTGGCTTCACTTGCAGTAATGAGAGCATTGTTAGAGAGCTTGCTGTTTTCTGGTCTGTTCATGATTTGACCCTCACCGGTGGTCATGAGACCAGGATCTCGACCCAAATAACAAGATCCCAGATACAGGCAGCTAAAAATGAGCTTCCACTGCTGGGTGGCTGTACTCAGTCTTAGAGATAAGGTGTGGAGCTCCATTATCCTGGAGGAGCTTGTGGTGCGTTCACACCCGCCCAACCGTCAACGTCAGAAGCGGCAAGTTTACATGTAAAGTCTAAGGTGGAGTGCGTCAGACAGACGTCAACGGCTCTGCGTTATGAGCGGCAACTTTTCAAGCTTTCAAGCAATGAGCAAGTGTTTCAGGCGTTGACACTTGAAAAGCTTGAAACGCAGAAAGTTCAGCTAGCTGAACTTTTGACACTCTTATTGTGCGTTCACACCGGCCACTTTGTCAACATCAAGCAACGCTCATAACGCTCCAAGTTTGACGTTTGAAAGTTGAAGCTCATAACGCCTGCCAGTCAAAGCACATAGGCGTTGAAGCTCGTAACGCTTGACCGTTAAAAAGAGTTCAAAGGCGGGGCTTCCTTTGTTATCGGATGTTCTGAGCTATGGCGGATCATATAGAGAGAGTGGCTTGGCTTTATTTACTCCGTTTGTGGATACAGCCCATTCAGATGCGTTCTGAGTTTGGTGAGTTAAACCATTTGCTCCAGGAGCTACATGTGGATGAGGTTTGCTTCCAGCGCTACTTCCGTCTGTCCCGTGCCCTGTTTGAAGACTTCCTGCTTCATTCAGGTACGTCACTACGATGTGATGCTCTGATCGGTTGATATGCCGCTTCAACTTTCAAATGTCAAACTTGGAGCGTTATGAGCGTTGCTTGACGTTGACAAAGTGGCCGCTCTGAACGCACCATTAGAGCTGCTGGTCCTCCTCATCAAAAGGAGACAGCTGAGGTGGTTCAGGCATCTAGTTAAGACGCCTCCTGGTCGCGTCCCCATGGGGGTTTTCAGGGCATGTCTCTCTGGGAGGAGACTGCTGGGCAGACCCAGAAATCACTGGAGGGACTATATACAGTGGGGCAAAAAAGTATTTAGTCAGCCACCAATTGTGTAAGTTCTCCCACTTAAAAAGATCAGAGAGGCCTGTAATTTTCATCATAGGTATACCTCAACTATGAGAGACAAAATGAGGAAAAAAAAATCCAGAAAATCACATTGTCTGATTTTTAAAGAATTTATTTGCAAATTATGGTGGAAAATAAGTATTTGGTCAATAACAAAAGTTAATCTCAATACTTTGTTATATAGCCTTTGTTGGCAATGACAGAGGTCAAACGTTTTCTGTAAGTCTTCACAAGGTTTTCACACACTGTTGCTGGTATTTTGGCCCATTCCTCCATGCAGATCTCCTCTAGAGCAGTGATGTTTTGAGGCTGACGCTGGGCAACACGGACTTTCAACTCCCTCCAGAGATTTTCTATGGGGTTGAGATCTGGAGACTGGCTAGGCCACTCCAGGACCTTGAAATGCTTCTTACGAAGCCACTCCTTCGTTGCCCGGGCGGTGTGTTTGGGATCATTGTCATGCTGAAAGACCCAGCCACGTCTCATTTTCAATGCCCTTGCTGATGGAAGGAGGTTTTCACTCAAAATCTTACGATACATGGCCCCATTCATTCTTTCCTTTACACGGATCAGTCGTCCTGGTCCCCTTGCAGAAAAACAGCCCCAAAGCATGATGTTTCCACCCCCATGCTTTACAGTAGGTATGGTGTTCTTTGGATCCAACTCAGCATTCTTTCCCCTCCAAACACGACAAGTTGAGTTTCTACCAAAAAGTTCTATTTTGGTTTCATCTGACCATATGATGTTCTCCCAATCCTCTTCTGGATCATCCAAATGCTCTCTAGCAAACCGCAGACGGGCCTGGACGTGTCCTGGCTTCAGCAGGGGGACACGTCTGGCACTGCAGGATTTGAGTCCCTGGCGGCGTAGTGTGTTACTGATGGTAGCCTTTGTTACTTTGGTCCCAGCTCTCTGCAGGTCATTCACTAGGTCCCTCCGTGTGGTTCTGGGATTTTTGCTCACCGTTCTTGTGATCATTTTGACCCCACGGGGTGAGATCTTGCGTGGAGCCCCAGATCGAGGGAGATTATCAGTGGTCTTGTATGTCTTCCATTTTCTAATAATTGCTCCCACAGTTGATTTCTTCACACCAAGCTGCTTACCTATTGCAGATTCAGTCTTCCCAGCCTGGTGAAGGTCTACAATTTTGTTTCTGGTGTCCTTTGACAGCTCTTTGGTCTTGGCCATAGTGGAGTTTGGAGCGTGACTGTTTGAGGTTGTGGACAGGTGTCTTTTATACTGATAACGAGTTCACACAGGTGCCATTAATACAGGTAACGAGTGGAGGACCGAGGAGCCTCTTAAAGAAGTTACAGGTCTGTGAAAGCCAGAAATCTTACTTGTTTGTAGGTGACCAAATACTTATTTTCCACCATAATTTGCAAATAAATTCTTTAAAAATCAGACAATGTGATTTTCTGGATTTTTTTTCCTCATTTTGTCTCTCATAGTTGAGGTATACCTATGATGAAAATTACAGGCCTCTCTGATCTTTTTAAGTGGGAGAACTTACACAATTGGTTGCTGACTAAATACTTTTTTACCCCACTGTATCCTCTCTGGCCTAGATAGATGGATATGAATATTGAAATTTAAGACAGCATGTTTTTAAAAATTGGGTGTCTCCATATTAATTTTGTTGCAGTATCCACAAGGTCTATGGCCTCAAAGACGCAGGTTGGGTTTGTCGGTCTGGGAAATATGGGAAATCCAATGGCAAAGAATCTGCTGAAACATGGATACCCAGTCATCGCTACAGACGTGTTCCCAGAATCCTGCAAAGAGGTGCAGGAGCTGGGCGCTCAGGTAGTATTATCAAAATGTATTATTATTTTTCAATATCAGCTTTTATAATTATTTCTAAAATTATGATTTTTGTGGTTTCTCAGATTGTGGATACTCCTGCAGATGTAGCAGAAAAGGCGGACCGTATTATCACCATGCTCCCCTCTAGTCCCAATGTCATAGATGTGTACACAGGACCCAACGGCATTCTCAAGTACACCTTTGTTTCTCTTATCAATGTGTGCTTTAAAATCTTGGGTCTTCTACAATTCAGTTTATATTAAATTTTTCCCAACAGGAAAGTAAAGAAAGGCTCCCTGCTTATTGACTCCAGTACTATCGACCCAGCTGTTTCTAAAGAGATGGCTGCTGCTGCTGAGAAGTTGGGGGCAGTTTTTATGGATGCACCAGTATCAGGAGGTAAAATGGGCTATAGTAGGTTGCACTGCACAGTATTTTGGTGCATGCTATCTGCCTTAAATTTGAGATATCCCTAATGTGTGTGTGGGTTGGGGGGGGGGTTGTAGTCTAAAAGTCATAAGGTCTTGTTTGGATGCAAGTTGCTGAAGGGCTCCTTCATGTACGATGACATCACTACAGTGTTAAAAGTAGCCAGATATTTGGAGGTCTTTGCACGCTCATGGTGAGGTATTCAGTCAGATACTAAGAGCTCATAGGAACCACTTTTTGCTTAATAGGTCCACGATGGTTTTGAGTATGCCCAAAATTCAGTTGCAGAGTCATTTTGGTTCATCAATGTTGTGATAGTAAATGCAACATAGATCGTTTCAGCCAACCAGGGTCCAGGATGGAGTGTAATGACAGCATATTCAGGATGTGGAAGCTGTGCACAGCAGTATTGCTCGTCATTTAGAATTTGATGAAGGACTGGATATGCTGGCCTCGCGTCTTGGCTGCAACTCTATCATGCCAGCAGTGTCGTGCTGGTGTGGTGGGATCTTCTGGGGCGCAGTGAGATCATAGGCACGTGTTGTAGGATCACCACAAGAACTTGTTGCTGACATTATAGACACCAAAAGCTTTTTAAAAATGGGTAAAACAGAATACTGATAAACTATCTGTTCTTGACAGTTTATTCCAGACATTCAGCTCTTTATTAGCCTTTGCAATGTTTTTCTGTATTCAACTGGTGTCCAGTCTCAAACATCCACTACCAAGTTACTAAACATTTACTGCTGATGTTGCTAAATGATTGTACATAAGTTTTGCTTAAGGTCACTTGTGATGTCGAAGTTTGCATGTGCGGAATGTTTTATTATATTGCACTAAACCTTGATTCTCAAATAGGTTAGATTCTTACTAAAAGAGTTTGTTCAGTTTGTTCAGATTTGCAATCGTCCAAGACATGCCAATTTGAACAGGAACAAGCAGCAGGTCCAGGTGGTGTTAGCCCCAGAGTCCTAAAGGCTTGTGCATATCAGCTATCTGGGATTCTGCAGCATATCTTAAACCTCAGCCTCACCCAGGATAAGGTACCAGTTCTATGGAAAACATCCTGCCTTGTTCCATTACCAAAGACATCTCATCCATCGGTCCTAAGTGACTACAGACTTGTTATCCTGAAAGTCTTTGAGAGACTCATTGGTCCACCTAAATAAGTAAACAAGCACGCTTTAGGGCCCACTGTAGTTTGCTTATTTGCTTATTGGGGTGGGAGTGGAAGACACCATGAGACACCTGCTTCAACAAACCCACTGTTGTCTGGACAAAGCAGGCAGCGCTGTGAGGATCATGTTCTTTGATTTCTCCGGTGCATTTAATAAAAGTCAGTCTGCTTTATTCTGTAAAAAACCTCCAGAAGACACAGGTGGAGGCCTCCACAATCACCTGGATCTAAGACTACCTCACAAACGGACCACAGTTTGTAAGACTGAAGAGTTGTATGTCTGACCAGGTGATCAGCTGCACAGGAGCACCACAGGGTACTGTACTCTCACCATTTCTTTTCACTCTGTATACCTCAGACTTTCAGTACAGGTCAGAGTCCTGGCATCTACAAAAATACTCTGATGACTCTGCAGCTGTTGGTGGATCCGAGATGTACAAGAGACCAAGTACAGAGAACTGGTGGACTGCTTTGTGGCCTGGTGTGGGAACAATCATCTTATCTTGAATGTGAACAAGACAAAGGAGATGATTGTGGATTCTTGGAGGAGCAACATGCCAAAACCCATTTCCATCATGGGAGAAGAAGTGGAGCTGGTGGAGGAGTATAAATACCTGGGTATTCACCTGGACAACTGACTGAACTGGAGACACAACTGTGATGTTGTTTTTAAGAAGAACAGCTTGGACTTCTTGAGGAAGCTCAGGTCTTTCAACGTTTGCAGCAAGATGTTGAAGATCTTTTATAAGTCTGTTGTGGAGAGTGTGATCACATTTGCAGTCACCTGTTGGAGGAGCATCAGAGCAAGTGATGTAAAGAGGCTGAACAAACTGATAAAGAAGGCTGATTCTGTTCTGGGGACTGATCATGAGTCTCTTGAGTTGATTGCCAAAAGGAGGATGAAGAAGATCCCGAAAAACCCTCACCATCCTTTTCACAACAATGTAACTCAACAACAGAGTGTCTTCAGTCAGAAGCTTCTCCATATCCGCTGCAACACAGATTCTAAAGGAGAGCTTCCTGCCCACAGCTGGAACCTTCTACAATGACTGACTAAGACTGAGTTACAATAATACTTCATTTCCTTTTGGGGGTTAATAAAGTCTGTTTGAATTGAATTTGAATTCAAAAAGTTTTTCCAAAAAAGGCATCTGGGCTTCTTTTTCTGTCGAACCTTAGGCCACCTCCTAAGATAGATAGATAGGTTTCATCTATCTAGTACATATATCCCCCCAGTGAATTATCGGTCTGCTCTGAGGTCTAGGATGCATGCATCTCAGCTGACTCATTGTGATGAAGTTAACTTCAGCTGCTTGTATCTGAGACCTCAGGCTTGTAATCGTAATCATGATTATACGTGAACATAGATGGACCAATAAATCAAGAGCTTTGCCTCTCAGCTCATCACCTTCTTGTTTATTGTGACAAACCAGAGCAATGCCCTCATTACTGCAGATGAAGCTCTGATCTGTCCCATCTTCTCCTGCTCCTTCAACATTTAGTGGCTGTCCAGTTCCTGTACAATTAAACCAAGAACTGAGTTGTTGCTGTCGACACCAAGTCAAGCTCGTTCCCAGTTCGGGTTGGACGCCACCAGGGTGTAGCCTCTTTTCTCTGATCTTGTTTGGGGTGTTAATGGATCTCTAGATGTAGTCGTGGCAAGGGTCTCTGATATGGGAACCTCAGGATCTCACCTCTGCCTTTGCAAATAATGTAATTATGATGGCCTCTTGAGCCGTGACTATCAGCATTCACTGGGGTGGCTCACAGCAGATTGTGAAGAGACCGTGATGAGAGTCAGCTCCTCCAAATCCAAGGTTGAGGTTCTCAACTGGAAATAGATGGAGTACTCCTTTTAGGTTAGGAGTGAGTCTTTGCCTCAAGCAGAAAAGTTGAATTATCTCCATGTCTTGTTCATGAGTGATGCTGTTTTCTTTGTCTGGTCATATTTTGCTGGGATTGAAATAATAACTGTATGTTTGAACTTAAGACAGGACAGCAAGGGTTGGCCAATTTTTTGGAATCATTCCAAAGAACAATCATAATTTATTTACTTCCATCCCAAAACAGTGCACATGGATTCAAGTTTTCCTGATCTTTTTTTCATAGTTATGGCTGCTGATTAACTACTGCAGTTTAAAAGGATAGGTCATACTTTGAAATTCACAATAAATCACAAAGTTTTGTGCCTAAATGAAATAGTATGAACATAATTTATCAGAAATGCATAAAAAAGATTTACTGTGGCATTGTCGTGTGTGTATTTAACTTAAAAACGCAAGAAGAAACTGTTCTCATTCATGAGTTTGTTCTGAGTTTTGTATGATAGTTTTAGTTTCCAGTCAATCATAACTTTGTTTTACATGTCTCCAACCTCTCCCAAACTTTTCTCACACGTTCTGATATGTGGAAACCACATCAACATTTTTTGTAATGTGTTTAAAATTCCAGTGATGCGAGAGCGAAGCCCCGGGAAAATTTAGACCCTCCACGTGGGAACTGTGTTTCGTGAATACACAAAAGGAGCTGGTTTAATTCCATCAACATAACAGTGAGGCCCTGCTTACATACACAAGGAAATAGTTCGCAGTTTGTCGCAGCCCAGCGATAGCAGGCTCTATCGTGTTACGGATGAGTCAACGTGGACAGTTTTTACGCCCCTTTTGTCTCATTATTGGAAGAAATCTCAGCGCCATGATGAATGAGGAGTTGGAGTTGTTTGTTTTGTAGTTATAGTGATAAATTCTGAAGCTGCGACTCATCATTTTTCTTGCCCCTGGATAAAGTTTTGTAACTCTCAGCTCGGTCTTTGGATCCTTTAATATACAATTCTTGGAGCAGATTTTGCCGACAATGACTAGGGGAAGGGAAACTTCCAACACCCACCTTGGCTCTTCTCCACTGGCTTCCTGTAAACTCAGGGATTAATTAGAAGACCGTGTTGGTTAACTACTTGGCACCCATATGTCTTGCACCTGGTTACTGTGTAGCGCCAAGCTTTTGACTATGTATGAACCTGAAGCAGAAACAGCTGTTCCTGGATCCTAACGAAGCCTGACCAAACAGTGTGAGAACAAACTGAACAGGTTGGATTTGATTACCTCAAAACCTACAACTGAATGTCAAGAAACCCCTCTGTGATTTTACCCCATCTTCTAAATGTAGAAATACATTTTTTTTTTAGTTTAAAAAAATCTTTACTTCACATCACTCAATAACAAACACAAGTATTTATCTCTCTTTTTTTCTTTGTTTTTCTTGTTTGTATTTTCTTCATTTTCCTTCTGTTGTCCAACTAAATACTTGTTGTTTAGGTGTGGCTGGGTAAAACAAATGTCATGCTGGGAATTTAACTGCATTCAAGAAGTTTAGAAAAAAAATGTTGACTGTTTTTAACCATTCATTTTTTTGTCATAGATTCTCGTGTGAACACGTGTTTTGTTTTTTAGGTGTCGGTGCCGCCAGCTCCGGTAAACTGACTTTCATGGTGGGAGGAGCCGAGGAAGAATTCACAGCAGCCAAAGAGCTTCTCAGCTACATGGGAGCTAACGTGGTTTACTGCGGCCAGGTTGGAACTGGGCAGGTCAGAGCTGATATCCCATATTAGAAAGACAACAAACAAAAATTGTTTTTATTCATATAAATCTGTATAAATACATGCTTTTCTCATCTTATTGTAGGCTGCCAAAATCTGTAACAATATGCTTTTAGCCATTGGAATGATCGGGACTTCCGAAACAATGAATTTGGGGATCAGGTAAAAAAAAACAAAAACAAAGTACAGACCAAAAGTTTGGACACACCTTTTCATTCGTACAGAATGAGAAGGTGTGTCCAAACTTTTGGTCTGTATACTGTATATTATAGCTATTATTATTTATTTATTTATTTATTTATTTAAGAATACCATGAGATCATTTCTAAAAGAAGACAACTTTCTTTATTCACAGACTTGGTCTTGATCCCAAACTTTTGGCAAAAATTTTAAACATGAGTTCAGGTCGCTGTTGGTCCAGTGATACTTACAATCCAGTACCGGGAGTAATGGAGGGAGTCCCATCTGGGAATAACTACCAGGGAGGTTTTGGTACCCAGCTGATGGCAAAGGTCAGCATATAAAACTTGTGATCATAATACAAGGATGTTAAATCTCCCAGAATTTTTATGTATAAGGGAAAATGTGCAAAAATCTGTTTGTTTGTTTTTTAGCATAAAGAATTTTTTATAGATATATTTAAAAAATATAAAAAATCTATCGTTATTTTCTATATTATAGATGTCAGACTTTTTGTCTGTTTTGTTTGTTTCCAGTATTAAACTTTTTTTTTGTTGTGTTTTTTTTTATTTTTTATTTTTTTTTAAAGGACTTGGGCCTTGCTCAAAACACAGCCACCAACACAAAGACTCCCGTCCCCCTCGGCTCTTTAGCTCATCAGATCTACCGGATGATGTGCAATCGTGGTTACGCCAGTAAGGATTTTTCCTCTGTGTTCCAGTTCCTGCGCGAGGAGGAGAGTCAGTAACACTAGCCTCCATCACCCCCTCCCGTCCACGACCCTCACCCGTGTGCCTCGCCCTGCACAGGACTAACATCCAGTAGTTAAGGCACAGCTCTACACATGGACTTTTATTTTTGTTTTTCTCCCCCAAAAGTTGTGAAAATTCTAGCGAAATCCAGCAAAGTGTTGGAAATGTGTTTCACATGTAATTAGGCCTCTTTTTTTTTATGAGACACTCCTTTGAGTTTTAAACCATTAGTGAATGTTACTTTATGTAGAGAAAAATCTAATAAAATGAGTCACAGCTGCGGCTAAATAATGGTTCAAATATTCATCTCTTATTATTTTGTTACTGTTTTTTCATGTTCCGATCAGTTCATCACTGTTATTTTTATGTTACATCCTGTACGAAAAAAGATAAACTGACGAGCATGTGACCATCTTCATCTTTTATATTCTTTTTATCTCTTGGTGTCAACCAAAAACAAACAGCAGATTTGTGTAAACAAATGCTGAAAATAATAATTGTATTCATGTGGACTGAGCTTTGCCTGTTAGACGCATGTTCTGATTAACTTAGAAAAAAAAACACTTTTAATGAGGCCAAAAATCTAACTTTGCAGAGGAAAATGTTCATTTTCTTGAAATGTTCTGCTTCAGTTTCGATATTTATTAAGTAATTTTCCCTTCAATCTTGTCTGCACTTTTAAATCAAAGAGATTACACGAGTTTGTGTGCATCCTGTCCACTAATTCAGAAGTTATGTAAGACTTTTGAACAAACTGCTGGTGCAGGATCTGGCTACAGAGTCCCATCTGCCTGCATTGGGTCTCTGTTTCTCTGCAGATTGGATTTTTTTTTTTTTATTATTATTGTTTGCAAATTCTGTCTGTTGCATTCAATCGATTAAAACATTGTATTGCCACAAATTGGGGGATTTTGTCCCTCTCTTTCCTTCCTCCACACACACACGGACTCATGGCAGCGCGGCATGTTTCTGATCTACAACAAGCACTGAGAGGCCAAGGTGCCAGAGGTCATGCGATCACAAGACAAAGTCATAAAAAGTCCATTAAGCTCTGTGGGCTAAGAGCTGCGCTGTCATCTACTACAAACAGAGCAGCACTTTGGTCTCAGGCCTCCAGCAGACTGTCACACACACACCGCTGCTCAAAGCAGCTTCATTTTACAATCAACAGCCATTTTTAATTCTAAAACTCTGATACAACTTCTGATATTAGCATCTCAAATTTTCACAGAATTTAGGAATCAGTTTGTGAGATTTCAACGCTTCAACGAATCCAAATCTGTTTAACACAAACTACCTGCTGCTTCTTTAAATCTGCTGTCAATCTGTGTGTGTGTATGTGTTGTTTGGTTAAAAGAACCAGCCACAGACAGCTGAGGCCTCTGAGCCAGAGACATGTTGGTTGAGTTTTTCTGATCCAAATTCCTCTCAGATGCTTTTTTTTTTACTTCTCTCTGACTGCTGCGGCCTGAACTCCAACATCAAGACTAAAACACACAGAGTTTTATTTTGGAGGGTGTCTGGGCACTTTGTGTTGCAACGATTGATGTTTTTTTAAAAGGAAACCAGAAAAATGTACATGAGTTTTGTCTCTCATTTAGAAGAAGCGCTTGTTTTGTGTGTGTGTGTGTGTGTGTGTGTGTGTGTGTGTGTGTGTGTGTGTGTGTGTGTGTGTGTGTGTGTGTGTGTGTGTGTGTGGGTTTGTATTTCTGACCTCCTGAGGACCCGTTTCCTGACTTTTACTATCTTTCTGGGGTCCGAGGGTTCTTGTGGGGACCGAAGCCTGGTCCCCATGAGGGGGACTCCCCTTTTTAGGGTTAGGGGTTAGGTTTATAGGTATGGTGTGAATAGAGTTTTAGTTAGTCTTAGGGTTAGTTATAGATCAGTAATGGTTAAGGTTAGGAAAAGGGTTTGGGTTAGGTATAAATCCTTCTTACTAAAATCAATGGAAGTCAATGGACGGTCCCCATAAGGATAACAAAACACAGTTGTGTGTGTGTGTGTGTGTGTGTGTGTGTGTGTGTGTGTGTGTGTGTGTGTGTGTGTGTGTGTGTGTGTGTGTGTGTGTGTGGGTTTGTATTTCTGACCTCCTGAGGACCCGTTTCCTGACTTTTACTATCTTTCTGGGGTCCGAGGGTTCTTGTGGGGACCGAAGCCTGGTCCCCATGAGGGGGACTCCCCTTTTTAGGGTTAGGGGTTAGGTTTATAGGTATGGTGTGAATAGAGTTTTAGTTAGTCTTAGGGTTAGTTATAGATCAGTAATGGTTAAGGTTAGGAAAAGGGTTTGGGTTAGGTATAAATCCTTCTTACTAAAATCAATGGAAGTCAATGGACGGTCCCCATAAGGATAACAAAACACACTTGTGTGTGTGTGTGTGTGTGTGGTACTATTGACTGATATTTTCAGCCAATGTTAAATTAAAATTCTACAACTTCTAAAATTATTATTATCATCATCATGTTGCTGTTAATTTGATCTTAGAATGATTTGTATTATTATAATTTTTTTTACATATCAAAATAAAAGACCGAATCAACACTTTTTAAGTTCAAAATATGAAAGAAACAACATGCTTTATTCTTTACCACATCCGGTCTAATAATATTCAGATTTTGGGATAAATAATGTCATTATCGCATGTTTCATGTTTGATAAACACTCAGTTATTTCTCCTTATTGACGGAACAACGTGGTTCTTTTCATCTGGAACCTGCTGAGAATCGAAAAGAACATTCATCTTAGTTTCTTCTTCTCTTCAAACTGTAGTGGAGCGGTAAATAAAAGGCTGAATAAATCAAACTGAAAATTAAAATTAGACTTAAACCGATTATTTAAAATGAAATAAAAAAGATCTCTGTCTTTGGGTTGTTTTTTCTCTCTCTTCTCCTCGAGCTACCACATTCTTATGAACTCGGGCCATAAACATTTACAGCCCCAAAAGGTGGGAAAATTCTATTAAAATAAAAAAGCTGCTGAGTTTTATTTGGGTGGCTGTATATACATCCCTCCGCCTCTGTGGTCTCCAGCTTAAAGAAAGTCGCGTAGAACAAAAAAAAAATCTAGTTTTGAAAGTTAAAACGTGTTTGAGCTCTTTTCTTTTATCCTCTTTTCTTGGACTGAACAAACTGCAAACCGCATTTTATTTGCAGTTGTTTGAGTTTAAGGATTCGTGGCTTTAAGGCTTATTTTGATCTCTCGAGTTTGGAAACGCAGGAATCCGATCGTGCGCGTCAAACGGAACCATTTTTTTCAGATTTGTCTCCAAATCCGAGCTGAGAACAATAAATGCAACCTTTACATTAAGGCATTGTGGTTTATTCTTCTTGTAATTAGTTTAATCTTTGCTCTCCCAGCACCCTCTTTTAAGGGGAAATGGGGGAGGGGGGGGACTTTCAACTTGACCTTGGCCTCCAGCCGCGTCTCCGACTGGCAGGAGGAAGAGGATGACCATGTGTTGGGTGTTTAAGGTGTTTCCTGGACGCTGATCTCACGTTTACACTTATTGTAAATCGAAAAAAAAATCTAATCCTATAATTTACTGGATTCTGCCTCCATAATTGTTGTGCATAAAACCAATGACCAACTTTCGCTTCATCCCACTTTATACTAATAATTTGGTGTTGTTTTTGTTTCTACTTTCTGAATATCCGTCATCAACAATTAAATAACTTGTATTGTAATTTCCCAAGTAGGCTATTTATTGTTTGGCTTTTCAACTTAAAGCCCCCCCCCCCCCAAACATCCCTGCGCTCAAATTCCACCTGAATAAAAAGCACAAAAAAACACAATGAAAAACAAACAAAATTGATCAAAAATTATTCTTCTTTCAGATCGAAAATAATTATAAAACAATACTGGACACAAATATCCACACAATACACGCAGCCGGATCTATATCATCAGATGTCTAGACGTTTATCATCCTCTTTGCATATCACGTGTTTGGCCCCGGCCAATAACCTCGCGATCTTCAAGTGCTCCGGCGTGTTGGTACCGTTACTCTGCCCGAGTCCCTGTCTCGGCTCATTCGAGTGGATTTTTAAAAAAAGAGTCGGTTCCTTCTCGATGTGGGACATGCTATGACCGTCTCGCTGCTCCTCCACTCGCATTGGATCGACCCGGTGATGTTTCTCTACGACAGCGTTTTGGAGGACAGAAGCAAGAACATGGAGGGATTTACTGGAGGCAACTTTGCAGCGAGTCAGTGCAGGAATCTGTTGGCGCATCCGACCTCTCTGGCTCCCAGCGCCACCTACGCTGCGACTGAGGTGCCAGTGTCCGGCGTGGGGGAGCCCGGCAAACAGTGCAGCCCCTGCTCTGCCACGCAGAGCTCCCCCAACGCCTCTCTGCCTTATGGATACTTTGGAAGCGGTTACTATCCGTGCAGGATGTCCCACAGCGGCGTCAAAGCCTGCGCGCAACCCTCCGGTTACGGTGAGAAATATGTAGACTCGTCGGTCTCCGGTGAGGAGTTCTCCACCCGGGCCAAAGAGTTCGCTTTCTACCAGGGTTATTCCTCTGGTCCTTATCAAACCAGCTACCTGGACGTCCCTGTCGTACCTGCGCTTAGCGCTCCATCCGAGCCGAGACACGAGCCTCTGCTGCCCATGGAGCCTTACCAGCCCTGGACCATCACGAACGGCTGGAGCGGACAGGTTTACTGCGCCAAGGAGCAGCCGCAGTCCAATCCGCTGTGGAAAGCCTCGTTACCAGGTGTGTTGTCAGTTGAAATGATGTTTAAAAAGTCTGATTTATTCTGATAAATACGTTTATTCATATTTATTTTATTGTCACATTTTTTTTCGTTTGTTTCTTTCTGGCGCGCGTAAAATCCAGGAGATTTAAAGGTGATTTCTGTTTCCACAGACGCGATACCAGGTGGAGACTCTTCAGTCCGCCGTGGGAGAAAGAAGCGCGTGCCTTACACCAAGGTGCAGCTGAAAGAACTGGAAAGGGAGTACGCAGCCAACAAGTTCATCACCAAGGACAAAAGGAGACGGATATCAGCGCAGACTAACCTGACAGAGAGACAAGTGACAATCTGGTTCCAGAACAGGCGCGTGAAGGAAAAAAAAGTTGTCAATAAATTCAAGAGTTCCAGTTAGCTCTGGAGAAATAAACTATTACTCAGAGCACGCGCTTTCACCCCCCCCCCCCCCCCCCCCCCCCCCCCCAACCAAGAAAAAAAAAAAAACAAGTGCTTGTCCTGTAATTTATTCTGTTATTGAGGGTTTTCACTGTCGCCAGCGCGACTCTGTCCTGAACATTTCCTTCCTTAGTTACTTTTTAATTGGAACCAGTCCACGCGGCCCGTTGACAGAGGATCGGAAGTGGTTTGGAATTTAAAGGCGATTCTGCGTGGGATGTGGAGCTTTCAGCAAACAGACATTACTGCCTTCAAACGCGCGACACTCCGTCCATTTGGTTTGAGACCCTTCAGAAATTATGGGAAATTATAAGAACTTGTAATGAAGAAGCGCGTGGAGAGATAGATCGTGCAATTTAGGCTTTGGACAGTAAAAAAAAGGTGAAAAATAAACATTCTCGGCGGGAAATGTACAAAAAAAGAATGTGAAACGGGATTTCTTATTTTGGAAGTTTGAAAGGTTTCGCAACATCTTCAGAACTCCCGTTCACATTTAAAATGATCCCGTTTGTTTTCTAATGAAACGTCATCAGAGTTTTGTCTTTTTTCACTTTTTGATCACATCGTTGGTGTTTATTAAGTCAAAATATTTACATGTTTGTCTCCAGAAAACCCCCTTTTTTGCCCCGTTTGTCGTTCAAGAAATAATTTAATTAAAATATAGTGCAGAAATAATTTAGATACATTTAAAGTGTAAATACAAAGTTTACAGTCATCTATCCGTCCTTTTCTGTGACTGCATAGCCATTGTTTATTTTATTTTATTTTATTTTCAAACTCCTTTCTTATTTTTTTTTTTGTTTTGTTTTGTTTTTTTTACAATAAAACTTTCAGAGACACAGTGTCCTTCTGTCATATTCATTCATTGTTAAACTTTAGTCTAAACCGAAATAAAAGAAAATGTTTAGAAATTAACAGATTAAATGACTGAGAGTCTGTAAGAAGAAAGACAGTGTAAACAGGCCAAGAGGCCTGTGATGGAGGAGACCGGAAGGATCACAGCACTCAGAACTGGCGGCGCCATCTAGTGGCAAAACTCTGTCAGCACAGGCTGAAATCTCACTGAAGTAACCGTGTGTGTGTGTGTGTGTGTGTGTGTGTGTGTGTGTGTGTGTGTGTGTGTGTGAGTGTGTGTGGGTGTGTGTGTGTGTTGGGGGAATGACATCGTTGACAATTAGCACTGTGGGAACACTTTATTCTATCAGTATTATTACTATTAAACATTATTGCTGTTATTGTCATTCTGTTATTTGTGTTTTCATCATTAGTGGTATCAAAAATAGTCGCAGTGTTAGTATTATCATTTAACAGAGTGTTTAAAGTACAGCAGTAGATCGTTTATTGATGCCTTGCTGCTCGACAAAGAAATTCTATATTTATCATTGATTTTGCTTCTTTCAATTTAACCATTTATTTAGCTTCCATCAAAATATTTCTCATGTTTCTAATGGAGTGTTTTTTGTTCTTTTGTGGTTAAGAATGTTTATGTTGAGAGACAAAGTGTTGGCTGCAAGCAGGTTTTGCTTTGAGGATGATTGCAGTGAAGGTCTTCACTATTTAAGTCTTCCTCCCGTGTCCCTTCAGCAGCCAATCACGTGACTGCATGTCACTCCAGAACATCCAGTGGCAGCTAGAACCCCCGAGAATGAGTGTTAAAGTTCACATCAGGAGGAAAGTTCTAAAATACTGAGCAACAACAATCTGATGTACTTTATTTGTGTGAGCTGAGTGACGTCACGACACACTGAACTCTCATATAGAACAACTTTTCAAAAGCTGTTTCTGTGTCATGTGTGCTAATGGTTTAATTGCACAACAGCCGCCATATTGGACTCCAGTGTATCACTCCACAGACTGCCACCCACTGGCTGTGTGTGTGTGTGTGTGTGTGTGTTCTCATAATGTCATAAAATTATAATAACCTGTGTTTATTGGTAAAATAAGTTACTCAAATTCAAAATTAATGGTGAGATAAAATATAGAGATTTTTATTAAAAGTTACATGTTACAAAAAAATCAAGTTATAATGTCCAGATTTCTTTATTCAAATATTTAAGCTTAGAAAACTGCTGTTTTCACAGGTCATACATGAAAAAGTTAAAAACAACATGTTTTGGGTTGAAATCACGTTTCACGCGCTCAGTGATGATCAGGAAGCTGTTTTCTTCTTAAATATTTCTGCATCATTTATTTGATTTATTTATTTTATTCTATGCTGTTGCTGTGTAAACTGTAACCGCTTGTTGTTTGTCTGTTCCAAATTGTCTTAAAACATTTTGTTTCTTTTTTTATTTTAGCCTATGGTTTGACATCTGAAAACTATCCGTTGCAAAAAAAAAATCTTTAAAATGACTTCATTTTTAAAATATTTTATCAGTCTAAATGTTGTTATTTGTCTTATTACCTAATCATTTATATCCATTTTTATATAGCCTACGTTATATAAAAATTATGTAATATTATTATATGTAGACTATTATATAATGTAATTATATATCTTGTAAAATAAAGATAATTCGAAGATTCAAACTAGTTTTTAGACTATTTCAAAAGTATTGTAATCATGAACATGTTTAATCACTTAATGTTCATGTTTTTTATATAAACAAATAAAATGAACAAAAGTGATTTGTGTCCAGTTTAATACGTTCAGATTTAATGTAAATAAAGCAGATTTTTGATGGATCGTGATACGTACAAAATCTAATTCTTTAATGTGATTTATATTCTACAGGAAACATTATAAACTGAACTTTAATCTGGTCTATTTTTGGGACAATAATCTCTGAATAAATGACACCAAAAAGAGGATAAACCGAGAGTGCATATAGCTTTAAATCAAACTCACTATCCTCCCCAGAACAGACCTAAAATTCTGGGAAAAATAAACAGAACCGTGTTTATGATTTAGTAAATCTTCAACTGAAACTTCAAGCACCTTCTTGTTTATTATCACTAGAATTACCGTCATTGTGTAACTAATTCCAGCGAAATCATTTATTCAGACAAGTTGTTCTGATGTTCACTTTTTATTCTCACCGCCAAACAAATTTCTAATTATTTCTAATAAATTTCTATTATTTTTATCTGGAAAATTAATTTATAAAAGAGGCGCACGTGAACCACAATATTTAAAATCTGGTCGATTTTGCTTTTCTTTCTGCTCTGGACATAACGGGAATATTATTTTTTATTTTTTTTTTGGGGGGGGGGGGTTAAACGATTAAATTGTTGATTTGTGGCGCGTGGTCGTTGATTTTGTAGCTATGACAAATGAACAGTGATTAGAGTAAACAGGCCGTGTCCAAAGGTTTATACGGGGCGGCGCAGACTGACTCCTGCTTCAGGATTATTCGTAGCTCATGACCGTCTGCGCGCTGAGCACTTTGTCGTGACCGCGCGCGCACGGATTCTTGCACAAGCTCCATTCAGACTGTTTTTGACCTTCTCCCCCCACCTGCCCCACCCCATCCTACCAAGCCCCCCTACTACCCCACCACACCCACACTCATGTTTATTTACTGACATGTTTTTGAAACTATAAACTCAGAGCTGCATCCTACCCCCCCCCCCCCCCCCCCCCCACCCCCCCAAAAAAACAAACAAAAAAAACCAATCCGTTCTGACGTTCCATTGTCTTTTTGTTCCCCACCGGAACACTTCAGACGGTCCATGTGCTGCTGCTGAGAACAGACCTGCGAATAAAACAAACGACAAACAAACATTGAGGGATTGATTGGCAGGTATCTGTACAGCCCGCACCTCAAGTCATATTTCAGATTCAACGAGTATATCCACACACACCCCCCCCCCTTCCATCCTAACTCCTGGATGGACGTGCGTGGTTCGAGTCCTGTTGGCTGCGCAGTTACATGTGTTTTTAAAGCCCTGCTGCGCAGATCAAGGTTGACGGTTTGCAAACAAAATTCACGTTTGAGATTAAAACGTCAAACATCTTCATGTAAAAACCAGAACTGACCTGAGAGAAGCTCCTCACCAACCATGCGTTCCGAGACAAAACTGGTTCTCCACCCTCCCTCCTCCTCCACCCCCCCAACCCCCTACCCCCACCCCGTTTTCCGGTATTTTTCTGTTTCCATATGCTCTGCTTTATATTACTAAAGTCTTTGAGTCATATAGCCCACACGTTGAGACGTAGACTATTTGTCATATTGTGCCAGTGGTCACATGGCTTTGGCCCTCAGGAATGGATAGAGATGGATCCCCACGTCAGCTTGTACGTCTAAGGGTTTCTGCTCCACCAGTTTGCCTCAAAGTGGCTGGAGCGCAGCGCCGCGGAGCAACAATGAGAGACTCACACCGTCTTGGTTCACTTCTCTTTCCCAAATACATTTAGATTATTAATCGGAATATGGATTTTGATGAACGGATTTCTGGCTCCAATATGTATTTACCGAGCTGCACTTACTACGTCTCCGGAGCGGACTTCTCAGGTCTCCCTCATTATTTGAGTCAGAGTCAGTCCACTTGCCCCATGACATACTCGTACCAGTCCACAGCGCTGCCCCAGGTCCCCTCCGTGAGAGACGTGGCTTTCAGAGACTATGGCATTGATACTTCAGCGAAATGGCACCACAGCAGGGGGGGTCTGTCACACTGCTATGCCGAGGACATCATGCACAGGGACAGCTGGGCGAGTTCGACCTCCCGGGGGGGAGAGATCCTGCTGAAAGGCGGCTCTGGCTCCAGCTCCTCCGACCCGACGACTCCGGGCTTCTGCGGCAGCGTCGGAAGGAACGGGGTCCTCCCGCAGGCGTTCGATCAGTTTTTCGACACGGCGTACGGGAGCGCAGAGGGCGGCACCGCGCACACTGCTCAAGCGACCCCAGACGTGGACGGACACGGTGAATCGAGCCCAGCTCCGGCTCAGCCGGGCTCGGACTCGGCGGGGAGCTGCAGCCCCAAGTCTTCATCCGGTCGCAGCGAGGAGAAGCAGAGCAGAAGCAGCAGTGAGTTGATCTGCTTTCATACGAGGAGAAAAACCCGACGCGTCGCTCTTAAAGCGTTTTATATGCACTTTTATAAGCACGTAAGGTTTATAGAGGCCTGTAGATTTACCCTGGAACAAAAACTACGTTATAAACTACAACATCACGTGCTTGGGGTTGAAATTGGCCGTGAAGACGTAGGCATAAAATGCGTAAATATTTCACTTTAATTTCCCCAAAACGCGCCTTTTAGCACATTTAGTCATGTAGATAACTTTAATGTCCCAAACAAATGTCCCTATAACGTGATAATAACATGATGTTTTAATCGGGAAATTATTTCTAAAATTTATTATTTGACTATTTCATTTAATTTTGGATTTACTTACCTACTAACATATATATTTAACATAAGTTTACCCCTTTTTTGTGGAGGTGTTTTGTTTGAATCCCTGTTACAAAGAATATTTATAATTTCGCTGAATTTAATTCAGTAACTCCCTCTTTATGTTTAAATTTGTTTCAGACACATCAGCTCCTTAAATTATCCCCAAATATTATCATGTTTTTTTTATTTAAACATATGTTAGTACTTTAGTTTCCCGTGTTTAAATCTTTTGACTGTGAACGCACAGTCCGTGTTTACAGACCTCGGTCCTGCAGGCCTGAGAGCGGACCGGGACACTTGAACTCCAAAGCTCGACTCCGCTGGTGGTGCAACTAGAAACAAACAGATTTTATGTTGCTAAGCTTCTATAAAACCTGATAAGGTTTGTGTGTGTGTATGTGTGTGTGCGCTGCAGGTGGTCAGAGGACGCGCAAGAAGAGGTGTCCATACTCCAAGTATCAGATCCGGGAACTGGAGCGGGAGTTCTTTTTCAGCGTTTACATTAACAAAGAGAAGCGCCTGCAGCTCTCACGGATGCTCAATCTGACTGATCGTCAGGTCAAAATCTGGTTCCAAAACAGACGGATGAAGGAGAAGAAACTGAACAGAGACCGTTTACAGTACTACAGCACAAACCCTCTGCTATAAAACAAACAAATAAACAAATAATCAAAGAACACAGACTGCAACCTGTTTTAACCTCAACAAGATGAAGCTTGCTTTTATTTTCCTCATAACTGCTAAAGTATTATTATTATTATTATTATTATTATTATTATTATTATTATTATTATTATTATTATTATTATTATCGACAATAATAACATTTTTACTATTAGCTAAAATTTTATTTGCTGTCTGGATTTTTTTACAAAGTTTATTTATTGGCCACCTCCAAATTACTGGACTGTATTTTCAAAATAAAACTGTACAGTTTTCCCATAAAATGTCACCATCTTAAATGTGTGAATTTTTATTAATATCCACTTCTAATTGTTTTCTTTTATAAAAAGCGACTTTTCGCGAGTTTCCTCGCGCCCCATTTAAATTTTTTGTTGACATCAGGACTTTTATTTTCCTTCTTCTCTCAATCTTTTATTTGTGTAAAGCCCATTCTTTTTTCTTTTATTTTTTGAACTTACTGGAGCGACGACAAGCCTCGTTATGGTATTATCAGCTGATTTAGAATGTTGAGGTTGTTTATAACCCAAACTGAAGACGTCTGAGGTTCATCCTTATAAAGACGGATCAGTTTTCAGCTTCCCCCAGAGGCCAAACCGCTGATTAAAGGTCCAAATCGCCAAATGAAACCGAATCTCGTTTGTTTTATATCTAAATGCCACCACGTGGATCGTATCAGATGCCTGATGATGTTAAGTCCTCTCCACATCCGGAAATCGGAGCTGGTGCAGTTATTATTTGATACCCATGAAAAATTCATTTGTGAATGGAAGGGGTGGATTTTAGGGATTTTAGGACAGCAACGACATTCATTGGTTATTTCCATGAAAGGTGTTGGACTGGTGTTAAATATAAAGATCCAATTCCTAAAATCCTCATCAGCTTGAGCCACAGTGAGTCTCGATGACGTCATTAAATCAGGAGATGTGTAAAACTTGGCCTCTGATCGCTTTATATCGCCCCTTGAAAACAACCTGAATGGCCTGTCATAAGCTAATGAGGGCCCTTCCCTCCATCACTGCATCCTGTGAGGCAGGAATTCCCCCTCTGATTGCTGCACATCCTCCCAGTTGCTCCAGTAACGTGGCCATAAAAGGTGGATTCGTCTGGAGCATTTGGAGTGCGGTGCAATAAAGCGTCTGAGACCAAGGTTATTAACTGGGACTGTTAAAAGTGTGTGTGTGTGAGAGAAGGAGTGTATGTGTGTGTTGTGTGTGTTGTGTGTGTTGTGTGTGTTGTAAGGGGTGAGGGGGGGGGGGGGGGGGGT
>SSNP01000092.1:474720-499720 GCA_006937955.1 Pachypanchax playfairii | reverse complement strand
TTGTGCGTAAATTTCCAATTTTTTCATGACTGATCAGAACACGTTGATGCTTCCTGTCAGGATTTTTTAGATTTTACATAAAGAAATCCAGTCAGAAGTCCGAGTCCCGCTCACACCCAGGCTGTCTCCATTAGCTGTGTGCTTAGGGCAGGGAGCTGTCAGACCTTTTGGCTGCAAAGATTGATCACACACATGCTACCGCGGCTCTTTGTTTGGAGGCTGCGCCATAAACAGCCATCAGATCTCCACCTTCCACGAACCCTCCGCGCGCCGCAGTGACAAATCATTTCAGCATTTTTCCTGCCGCTGCAACCAAAATGCTGAAGATATACAAAGTGTTCTACCGGTTGATGGAAATGGAAAGAGATGAAGAACGGATCGCAAAAAGAGACACTTGTGGAAAGCTATTTTTTGTTTTCTAAAATCACGTGTTAAATGCACAGATTATCTTAACCCATTGAAATTTTTTCAATTCCTTGGATTCTCCCTTCCGGGGGTGGGGGATGGATTTGGGGTGGCTCAATCTACAAGAAACACATAAAACATATTTATGTGGAACCTCGGCTCGCGTGGACGCGCCCAAAACGCAGGATTTCTGGGGGCGTTAAAGTGGAGTGTGAAGAAACGGACTCCCCTAAAATAATGTGTAAATAAAACCAGCCCAGATCCCGGAACGAGGCGTAACCCCGAAGACTTTCCTCGATCCATCACAAGGGGACTGTGGCTTCTTCTGATAGAAAAAAAAGCCCCGAAGATTGTCATTGGATGGATTTAATCATGTGACAAGCGACTCGGTCTTATTCTAACCATGTCTTCATGAAAGCAATACTTTATGGCACAGTGGTCTCATGCGACTGTCACCGGGTTTATGAACATAAACCGCGTGTTCGTGTTGAAGCTGTCCCGCGTGTCATCGCCGCCGAGATTTCCAGGCAAATCGCGAAGAGATGAATTACGAATTTGGGCGAGAAAGTGGTTTCATCAACAGTCAGCCGTCACTCGCCGAGTGTCTGACATCTTTGACTAACCCCGTCGGTGATGCGTTTCAGAGTTCATCAATCAAGAGCTCCGTGATTTCACGAGCGACACTGATTCCTCAGACAATCACCGGTCTGAATCCGAGCGTCCACCCGCGCCACAGCCGCTCTGAGCGGCCGCCGGAAGGCTGCAGCCCGCTGCACGCTGCATCTCTGCCCCCGGAGTATCCTTGGATGAAGGAGAAGAAAAGCATCAAGAAGAGCCTGACTGCTGCTGCGTCTTCAGCGATGGACTCTTCATCACACTGCTTCTCCCCTCAAGGCAAGACCTGATAATTCATATCCTCCATCCATAAAAAAGGCTCCTCGATGTCTGAGGTTTGGCCCCTCTGTGAGGAGCTGCATCCTTGTTCCCTAAAGCCACGATTCCTCCTCAGCACTGACTTGTGAAACAGTGTAAGAGTGTTAATGTTTGACAGTAACAGACAGTGATAGATTGTTCTTACGCGGGCCAGCAGCTGGCACGTTCATTAATCTTCCCCCTCCGTCCCGTCCTGTCCACGCAGACCCATCATATTCAGCCCGAGGCCCATAAATCTTCACTCTCCTCGCGACTGCGCGCTACAACTTTCTGGCCCTCACCCATCTGTGTTATAACCCGTTGTTTAATCACTAAAACATGTATATATTTATTTGATTTTATTGCATTTTTTCAGGATCTCCTGAGATTCCAGAGAGCGCCGCAGCTGCTGCTGGTGGAGCGTCCAAGAGGTTGAGGACCGCGTACACCAACACCCAGCTGCTGGAGCTGGAGAAGGAGTTTCACTTCAGTAAATACCTGTGCAGACCGAGGCGGGTGGAGATCGCCGCGCTGCTGGATTTAACGGAGAAGCAGGTGAAAGTCTGGTTTCAGAACAGGCGGATGAAGCATAAGAGGCAGAGCCACAGCAAAGAGAACCGGGACAGCGAGGGGGAATGCGCAGCGTGCGTGCTGGAGGACGGCGGCAGCGGGGAGAGACGCTTGAACACCCAACAGAACGGACACAATGCAGATAATCTGAGTCCTTTGATGAGCTGCAATGAGAAAAATCTCAACCATTTTCCAAACCCAACACCCACCTTCTCCATCTGCGCGCGAACAAAAGGCCCGGACAATAGCGACTCCCCCGGACTACCGGACACCTCTTTACAGGATTTCCAACTTTTCTCCCCGTCGCCCTCTTTCTCTCCGAGTTTATCAGATTCCTCACAGAGTCCACCGCCTTTATCCTCCGACTCGCTCGACGTGTTCTCAGAAACACTCACAGCGATGGACCTGCAGAGCCTCAGCTACTGAAACCTTTGGTTTGAATTAGAATTATTTTATTCAGCTTTTGTTTTAAGGTGAACGATTTCACAGCGAGGTGAGTTAAAACCGGGGGGAAAAGCCGCAATTTGACCTAAATAACAAGACTCCATTTTATTTTTATAACGGATTTCAACATAATATTTTTATTGAAATAAAACTTTGAAATTTAAAAAAGCTTTTGGTCTTATTTCCCTTTAGAATTAGTCTGGAAAGCTTATTAATTTAATTTGCACAAATCGAAATAATTAATTGTAATTTATTTTAGCTAAATACAAATTATCATAAAAATAAATGTTTTACTCTTCAAGCAGCAGGTTTAATATCACACCAGCTACAATTCAAGTGAAATAATTGTCAAATTTTATTTACTATTAATTTTGTTGCTAAAATCTCTCTCCGGAAAAATATGTATAAAATATAGAATTCGATGAAAATACACAACAAAAAGTTAGATTTCTTTTGGCTTTCTCACTTAATTGTCCGTAAAACTCAAAGACCTGATTGGGGGGGGGGGGGGTTATAGGCTGAGCCGCTTCGTTGAACGTTTATGATTCAAAACGACGCGTGATCCATTTAAAAACAGGTCAATATGATGTTTTCTATTAATATATTTACTGCCAGTCAAACAGACTGATCGATAAAAAGAAAGATAAACCCGCCCATCAACAGCAATGTCACTTTATTTACCCTCTATTTCATTTCAATAAAATGAATGAACCACAGAAACTTTTCTCTGCAGCTGGTTTTTATCACGATAAATTATTTAATGTTTTAGGGAAGAAAAAAAAGCATTAGGAAGCATATCACTGATAAATAATCTGAATTTTGTGCTGCCAGTTTGAATGTGTTCAGTCTCAGAGGAGGAAAGAAAGAGCAAATGATGAAGTCTGATTTAGAACAACAGGATTGTTGTAGTTCAGTCATGTGATTAATGCTGCAGAGTGATGTTAATTGTACATTAGCCTAATTGAAAACAAGGCAGGAGCAGTAAAAAGCTCGTAGAAAAGCAGGAATGTTGTTGAAACCTCTAAATGTTATTAAAGAAGCTCACAGTCAGCAGCACAGTGTTTACAGGACCAGGCTTCACTCTGCCTGTTTATTATTCCCAAACCGTTTGCTACACTTTGTTTCTGTAAACTGCAAATGGGGTTTGTTAATTAGGTGGAGTTTTTTTTTTTCCTGAATGATGTGAGGATGTTCTGTTTGGATCACATGTATCACAAGATCACTGTGCAGGTTTCTAAACCTGTAGCCTGATGAGTTCACAGCAAATAACACACAGCTTCTGAAATATGAAACTTTCAATGCTGATTCTATGCTGCATGTCTAAATGCACACACACACACACACACACACACACACACACACACACACACACACACACACACACACACACAAGTGTGTTTTGTTATCCTTATGGGGACCGTCCATTGACTTCCATTGATTTTAGTAACTAGATTTATACCTAACCCAAACCCTTTTACTAACCTTAACCATTACTGATCTATAACTAACCCTAAGACTAACTAAAACTCTATTCACACCATACCTATAAACCTAACCCCTAACCCTAAAAAGGGGAGTCCCCCTCATGGGGACCAGGCTTCGGTCCCCACAAGAACCCTCGGACCCCAGAAAGATAGTAAAAGTCAGGAAGGGGTCCCCAGGAGGTCAGAAAAACAAACCCACACACACACACACACACACACACACACACACACACACACACACACACACACAACACACACACAAGTGTGTTTTGTTATCCTTATGGGGACCGTCCATTGACTTCCATTGATTTTAGTAACTAGATTTATACCTAACCCAAACCCTTTTACTAACCTTAACCATTACTGATCTATAACTAACCCTAAGACTAACTAAAACTCTATTCACACCATACCTATAAACCTAACCCCTAACCCTAAAAAGGGGAGTCCCCCTCATGGGGACCAGGCTTCGGTCCCCACAAGAACCCTCGGACCCCAGAAAGATAGTAAAAGTCAGGAAACTGGTCCCCAGGAGGTCAGAAATACAAACCCACACACACACACACACACACACACACACACACAAGTGTGTTTTGTTATCCTTATGGGGACCGTCCATTGACTTCCATTGATTTTAGTAACTAGATTTATACCTAACCCAAACCCTTTTACTAACCTTAACCATTACTGATCTATAACTAACCCTAAGACTAACTAAAACTCTATTCACACCATACCTATAAACCTAACCCCTAACCCTAAAAAGGGGAGTCCCCCTCATGGGGACCAGGCTTCGGTCCCCACAAGAACCCTCGGACCCCAGAAAGATAGTAAAAGTCAGGAAGGGGTCCCCAGGAGGTCAGAAAAACAAACCCACACACACACACACACACACACACACACACACACACACACACACACACACACACAGAGGTCAGAGGTCAACCCCTCCTATCCAAGCAGGGAGGAACTACTGCTTTGGGTCAGGAGGGGGTCAGGGTTTCAATGACCACATGCCTCATAAGGAATTTACAGCAGGAAGTGACATCATAACCCAGATGAAAAAGCAGAGTAGTGTTTTAAAACATGAGGTTTGAGAACTTTGAAAAGGAGAAACAAGTTGAAACAACATCAGAGCTGTTAGGAAAAATGTATTTGAGTTCACCAAAAATACAAAGTTCCCAAAATATCAACTTATTGGTAGATATATATTTTACTGATTCTTGCATTCAAAGTGCAAAGAATTTCTACATAAAATTCATTTTTTGACTCAGTCCTGGACTGAAAATGCTCTGGCAGCAAAGTGGGCGGAGCAGCAGGAGGTTAATGGGTTTGTTGCTCCAAAAACCCTCCAAACATGTTTTGTTAAGCATTTAAACAGTTTTAATTAAATATTATTTTGCAACAGTTTGAATTTTCTCTTTTTTTCTAATGTTTAAATGGACACAAAATGCAGGCAGGACAAAGGCAAACTACCTTGATCAAAACACTAAAACTTCAAAAGAAAAGTCCGGTTTGGCAGAACCTTTATAGAATCAGGTTTATATGCTGGGAAAGTGATTAGTGAATGAGAAACAGCTGTGTGATTGGCAGCCAGAGCACAGGTGTGTAAAGCTGGGTAAAAACAATGGTACAGAAACTAAACTTCAGCACTAAATTCAACTGAGAATGTCTAACTGAGATTTTAAACCAGAAAATCATCAAATCAAACCTCCAAAACCACAAAGCACGTGATTACTATGAAACCAGAGAATGAGCTTAAAGACTTGATCTGAACTGAGATCTTACACATCTGTAGAACCCGGAACATATGCTGCGGAATCTCAGACGGATCTATCATCCTAAATTAAGGCAAGCAGACTTATTTTATTTTGAAATTTTGAGCCCTCTGCTGAGGAGATTTCTCAACTCAAAACTGAGAGAAGTGCAATACAATGTCTTTAAGACTCAAAGTAGTGATAAATTTCCTTCAATTTAGTTTGTAAATCAATAAATAAAAAGGTTTAAAAGGCCGTGAATATACATCTGATTCATTTATTGTTTAAAATAGTAATAATTGATGAATGTTGACTGTGCAGATCATAGATCTTATCAGTCACATCTCTCTCTAAGGCAGCAGCCAGATACACACCTGCAGCTGCACACTCACACTTCAGAGGCTCAGGCTTTTCACCTGCAGGTGATGCTGCAGCTGCACCGTCATGCACAAGATGACAGACATCTTTGTCAACAACTTGGTGAATTGACCCTGAAATACAGACGCAAGCATCATCAGGATCCAGTCGGTGCAGGATGAGACACCCGTCCATCACCGAGATCATTTGTTATAAATGAGAAGCAAATGATTTCACATTTAAACCAGTGGATCATTAACTCAAAGTGTTAGTTTAGTTTGAAAAATAAGAAAAAAAAAAACAATGTGTCCAAAAATATGGGAGAAAAAAAAATTCGCTGAAAAACGGACGTTGTTTTATGAAACTTTCCTTGAGCAGTCACGTGATTAAACGTCAGTGAGACAATCCAGCGGTTTGAAGCGTTTGTGCTGAAGCGGAACTGTGTGGCCACCTATAAATAATTAGACAAAAACTTCCGTATGGCTGAAAGAGAGAGAGAGAGAGCTGCAGTTGTAGCTTCCTTGTCTTGAGAAGTTTCACTCTCCGGTCCGTCCGTCGCTCCATCGAGATTCACCGGTAACACACAATGCGCTCTATTACCGAGGAGTTAACGGCGCTCATTTCAGGTAACACACCCATTAATCCCCATCTGTTCCATCTATAATTTACAACTTTTTTTTTTTTTTTAAAGAAACCCATTTTAGAGGATTAAAAGAAAAGAGGAAGCATACATTTTCATGTCAGAAACGCACCACATTATTTGATTCATACATGATTCTGACTGAAGTTCCAAGCTGCTACTTCCGGATTTCTTTGAGATTAAAACAACAACAACAACATCCATTCGAGTTTGTAAGCATGAGGTTTTGTGTCTGGTACTTAATTTAGATTTGGAGAATTTCCTCTCTGACGGACTGAAAGGAGAAACTTTAAGCAAGAAGGCAAAAGATAAGAGAGAAAACTTCATAAAACGGATCAAAGAGGTGAAACTCAGGTACTTTTACCACATAAAACATTTCCTGCTTTCAAATCTACCACAAAATGATCCTTTTATCTCTGATGCAGTAGTTCATTCACTCTCTTCTTAACAGTTTCCCTCAAGAGTTCAAGGACAAAGGTGAGTATTAGGGTTTTCAATTGTCTAACAAGCAAATAAAACTTTTGCACATCTGTTAGCACATGCTAGGAACTTATACAAAACAGGTAATTGCATGTAAGATTACCTGTATCAGTTCTTTATTTCTTCTTCTCAGAAATCATTATTTAGACAAACTTTCCAGGTTGACACAAGAGGTTAGGAAGTGCAGTCTTATCCAACACAGCTGGTGCTTTTACTTCACTGTAGGTGGAGACGACTCGGATGATGATGAGGAAGTTGACAGCAACAATGACGGCGCGTCTCTGCAGTCTGAACGCACAGATAAGGATGAAGACGCTTGTGAAGGTAAAACATATTTTTATCAGCTGATAAATATGCTGCTGGTTATTTAAGTTTTCCCAAAAAGTGGAAGGAAAGTATAAAGAAAATCTGTGTCTGATCTTTGGAAAAAGTGTCTCTGAGGGGGACAACGAGGGAGACATTCCAACTGTAACTTGGCAACATACTTAGAAAGTAGTTTAGAGGCTCAACTGCTCCCACAATCCACTTCTTTGACAGCTACAGCATATTTTATTGCTCTTAGCCACAGTCTGCATTGGGACTGAGAATTACTGCCATAGCAGCAGTTTGTGTGGAACCCCCCCCCCCCCCTCCCCCCTTGTATGAACTAGCTTTTAATCCAATGTGCTTCACAATAACAACCCATGCGATATTTCATACTTGCTGTTTAGAGTAGTGGAGCAGGGAAATCCTTGTGGAATGGTGATTAGGGGAATGGAGTTTATGGGCTGTAAGCAGCTGCCACTTTTATAGCTGCTCCTTCACACAATGTTACTCTGACACAGTTTTTGGACATTTGCGTTGAAGTTGCACACGACCAGAGGGAAGTTCCTCCACTGAGAGGTGGCTGACCGTGCTGCAGCCCTCACAACTGATTCTGTTAATAATTATCAAATAAACAAACACGTGATGGTAAACTGGAACTCTGAAACAAATGTCCTTCTTTTTTTTTTCTTTAACCTTTTCCAGGTGCTCAGCAGTCCCCACCTGTGGCAGCCCAGGACTTAACGTCCGTCATTAAGGCAGGATATCTGGAGAAACGTAGAAAGGGTTGGTGTTAAACTCTGATCTACTGCATGCTGAAAAATACTCTGTTAAACTCGGGGATGTGTTACTGAAACTTTTCTTTTTTTGCAATTTGCACACACAAATGGTTTTGGAAAGGAGCAGGTGTGGGACAAAATGAGCATGTTTCTGCAGAGCTCGTAGAGGAAACAGGTTATATGTGTTTTTTATCACCAGCCTCTGAAATGTGATGACACTTTAGATAAAATCAGAATTAGTTGATTGTCAAGTATTATTTACACAATACAAGGAATTTCTCTTGGGTGGAGGTGAACAAAGCCTGAAGCTAAAGAATAATATAAGAGTTACACTGGGCCTTGTTCTAAAAGCCAGTAGCAGATGGGAAGAAACTGTTCCTGGTGGGAGGTCCAGGTCCTGATGGACCAAAGCCTTCTGAGAGATTTTATGGGTGAGACGAATCAGCCACAATCTTTCCTGGGTGCTTCAGAGACCTGGAAGTGTACAGGTCCTGGAAGTGTACAGGACCTGGAAGTGTACAGGACCTGGAAGTGTACAGGTCCTGGAGAGAAGGAAGGTTATAGCCAATCACCTTCTCAGCCCTTGTTTGTCTGATATTTGTTGCCAAATACTTCATGAACCACTAAATGGATTTTAATGAAATGCCCAGAAAGTAATGATTGGATGCATCTACAACTGACCGAGCTTTGGAGTTGTCCAGATTCAAGGTGGCCACCACATCACCTGACTGTAGAAAACCCCAAAATTGATCTAACTCAGTCAGTTTTACAGATATTGCACTAAAATTGAATTTGCTTGTATCTGACAGTCATTTACAAACTATATCCCATGCTATTTTTAAGATTTCGACTAAAATAACATTAATAGCATAAAATCTCTTCAAGAGGCCATTTCATACAAATTTCATGACTTTGTGGTTATTTCTTAAATATTAACCAGTAATATGAAACATTTTATATTTAAAAGAATGTCAGGAAACACTGATTAACAGACCTTTCAATCTGTCTGGGTTAAAATTCGTGTGGTTCCGGCTCCTTCCGTCAGGCTGCTTCGTCAGCAGCTCATTTATATTCATTATTCAAATTTGCTGGATTCAGATTGGCTAACAAACTAGCCTATGAGAGCAAGGTATACTGTTTCCTGTCCCGCTGCGCATGGCAACGTCAGACGTTGTGTCTTCCTGTTTGCTACGTCTTATGCTACAGGTTTTAGCTAGCAGCATGCTAGGCGTGGTTTCAACTGAAGGAGCTGCCGAATACTAACGAACAAAGGAGACAAAACAGATACAGGCCGTTTGAACTCGGGTTTTGTCTCCACCTGCCTTGTTTGAGAGATAAACTCTGAAAGAGAAGTTGTTGACCTGTTTTTACACCCACTATGAAGGTAAGAACACCTGTGGAGCTAAAATATTCAACAGAAACCTAAGAAAAACCATTTTTAATGGAAGGGCCTCTTTAACGTAGGAGGATCTTGGAGTAAAACTGGCATGAAAGATGATGCACATGCATTCCTTTAAATATATAGGCCTGTATTTTCTTAGCATTTTGCCTCTTTGCACAGAAAGCAGCTCCAGTTCAACCAGAACCAACTGCAAAATGTGCTCGCTATCTTCTTCTTCAGATAAATATTTGTTGCTTCTCTTGCACAGATCACAGCTTTTTTGGGACTGAGTGGCAGAAGAGATGGTGCGCTCTGAGCAATCATGTCTTCTACTATTACGGCAGTGAGAAAGGTACTTCAGTCACCAAAACATCTACCTGAGAGGTGCATTTTCCAGGTTTTTATACTCATTTAATTATTTACTCTTTAACTAGATAAGCAGCAGAAGGGGGAGTTCAGTATCGATGGATACACCGTCAAAATAAACAACACGTTACGGAAAGACTCGAAGAAAGACTGCTGCTTTGAAATTTCAGCTGCAGACAAGAGGGTCTATCAGGTAAACTCGTCTGTGCCGGTGTTTAAACCATCTAAATGATTGTGTCATGCATTCAGGCTCTTCCATGAGGAATATTTTTGCGTAAATGCTGTATTATTTTATTTATGTTAATTAAATACATGTAGAACAGTTCTCATTGCTTTGGTTGCAGTTTTGTGCGTCATCGGTGAAAGAGGCTGAGGAATGGGTGAAACAGATAGACTTTGTGTTGAAAGGTGGGAGTTTTTCCACTTTATTGATTTACTTTTTGCATCTCCGTGATCAGAAATGCAAATAAAAACAGAAGTAGTATTTATTTTTTTGCTGTCATGCATGCGTTGCTGAGACCTTTTTTCTTTTTTAGACATGACGGGTATAATCCCAGAAGAGGACGAGGATGAACAGTTCATGTATGATGATGTTGGGACTGCTGGAGATAATGATATCTATGAAGAGCTCCCAGGTTGGACCACATTCTCTACTAAACTTCATTTAGAATACAAGTCGTTTGCATTTTTCCGATCTGCAAAGCAATCAATGCATCGTACTGACATGTTCCTGCAGAGGATGAGATGCCAAGTCCAGCAAAACCTCCTCCGAAGGTTGAGCCAGCAAGCAAACCCAGTTCTCCTCCTGCTGCTGCTGCTGCAGGTACGAAGCGTTTCTGCTTTTAAGATGAGCTTATCTTCCAAATCAGGTTTTGATCATCGACTTATTTTGAATCTTCTCTAAGACCACGGTTAAGAAGAAGTGATATTTACAGAGGAAGTTTGTGTTAGCAACTGAAAGTTAACACAAGACTGGAAATAACCTCACCCAAATTACCCAACTTCCTTTTTACAATAAGTAGCACATTCTTCACTCCCAAAATAATCATCTCTCTTTTGTGAGTGACATGCACACACCAAACTCAAAAAGGCTCAAATGCAGGTGAACAAGGCCAAACATTCAAGACTCTGTGTTATGGAACGTCTTTCACAAGCAGGGATCATGTGGGATCCTCCTCGTCGGTGGCCAGAAAGGAGTGGAGGCAGAGTGGGGTATTGTCTCTGCAGGCAGATAACTCGGTCTGCTTACATGAACACATCCCCAACCAGCACACCAGATGGAGAGGGGTGAGATAAGTGATGAAAGATTAGAGCAGTTATGTGCTGAATTGGACTGTTGGGACACGAATTTGCCTGAATCAGACACTGTGCAGCTGGATCTGAACTGGACACAATCTGAATCACCCTTTCAAGTGTCCTTTGTTGTAAATTAACACTGAACCTGAGGTGGACAAGAGTGATAAAAACAATTGTTATGAGGGATGAGGAAAATTTTGGGATGGAAAAAGGGGAGAGAGGAAGGATAAAGAAGATAAGAAAAGATTGTGAGGAGATGAGAGGGATGAGAACATTTGTAAAAGAAGGTACTAAAGAATGGGTGAGAGGAAGGTAGAGTAGGAGAGATGAACTGTCCTGAAGGGGGGTGAGCTGTCTATAAGATGGTTAAATGTGGCCTTGCTTGCAAGTTAACATCCTTTTTTTTTTTTTTTTTTTTTTCGTCTCCAACCCACATAATCCTATTCAGGGTTGCAGGTCCTATTCTTGGTGTCAGCAGTGCACCGTGGAGAAGTTACCAATCCACCAATGGGTCACTTAGACTCACCAGTTAATCTAATGTGTGTGTTTTTGGACTGTGGAAACTAGAATAGCCTACCTGAGAAAAACCTGCATGAGGAAAACATGCAAACTCCATGTAGAAAGTTCCCAGCATATATCTAAAAAAAACGTCAGGAAACACTGATTAACAGACCTTTCAATCTGTCTGCGTCAAAATTCAGCTGGTTTTCGGGCTGCAACTCATTAATATTCAACATGCTAATTCAGTGGATTCTGATTGGCTAACAGCTAACCTATGGGAGCACAGCTTCCTGTATCCTCCCAAGCTGTACAGCAGCGCTACTATTGTCTGAGTAACATATCTAATAACATCCAGCATAAAGCCAAGTTACAGTAGATTTCCATAGGTGGAACTTTAATTTCGAGACCAACACCCCTCTGGACTAGTGGGAGAAGGTGCCTGCGGATAAGACCCCAGTATTTTATCAGGAATTCGTGCAGAACTGCAGAGCCCCCCCTCAGACCCTGCTGCCCAGTTTACGATAAGTTCTGTGAGTCTCTCCAAAAATAAACTGAAACCATTTGTCATACAAATCTGGATTTTTCAGCAATCCGGCTGGAGCAGAGCACAACGACACTGACGGTCGGCTGTGTTTTCAATTGAACGGCTGAGCTAACTTTATAGGCGTGGTCTCAACTGCACGAGCTGATGAATATTAATGAGCAAAATCAGTGTGACATCACAATGATGGCATTTTTAAACTCGCCTGATTCCTGCACCGGCTTCATTTAGTGAAAAAACAGAGAAGTTATTGTGCAATTTTCACGCCCAGTACAAACCAGGAACATCTGAAGACGTAAAATATTCAACATAAAACTCAGATGAATATTTTTTTATTTATTTACTTTTTATAGCGGGACCTCTTTAAAGCCAACAGTGCTAACAACAGCCCATAAGTTAATTTGTTTTTTTTGTTTCTTGGTATTTCATTACTCGAACAAACAAATCCTGTTTCTGCTCAGCTGGGATGAAGCTGCAGTCGCTGGTTGGCATTCAGTCATCTTGTAGGATCTGCACCTCGTACTGTTGGATCTACACCAGAGATGTTGGTCTAACTTGATATGTCATGGTAGAAAATAATCTGCTGCCACTTTCTTACCTTTCTGTCTCTCCAGTTGACAAGAGCAAAGACTATCCCAACTATTACCAGGGCTTATGGGACTGTGTAGGGGACCACCCCGATGAGCTGTCCTTCAAACGTGGAGACGCCATCTACATCCTGAGCAAGGTAGGATGAGAAAACTCTGGCTGTCAGATATTTATTCAGTTCCTTGGAGAGTGCTTTTTTGATGCAAGCTGAAGCCAAGATTAGCAAAAATCAAAGATCTGGTCTCAGTCCATCTAAAATAAGTTGTTTTGAGGTCCTTGGAGGATCTGACCTCTCTGATCTGTTACTGGCAGGGCCTGGCCTAATGCCTGAAGTGGACATCTGATGGTAAGAGACAGATCGGGTTAGTTTTTTTTTCCTCTGGCAGCCTGATGAGGATTAGTTGTGTCACAACGGAAACTGTTTTAGCACTCCTGGCGGAGGTTGGGCTTAGCTGGCACGCAGCACCATTCCATCACCTCCATCTGGACTGTTTCAGCACTCAGTTAATGCTGCCATGCCAGGCACTGAGCAGCACCGAGCCCACACACACTACCAACACATCTCCCTCACATCGACAAATAGGAATGTGTGTTCTCAGGAAACCTAACCTCGGTATTCCGAGCAGGTGAGGACGTGTGGTGGACGCCGGATTTCTGAAGCTTGTCAACTGGTGGAAGGTGTAAAAACTGAGGGCCTTTTCCTAACCTTTACTTTTCTACAAGGACGTCTTTGTTCTAAACCGGCTTGTGTGTGGAACAAAGTGGATTTTGTTGTGATATATTTATCAAGTTATTTCTAAACACGGGTCTCAAAATATGAAATGGACTTTCTTCTTGTTTTAAGTAAATGCATGTTCAAACATGTGGTTTGTTTTTTTTTTTTTTTTTTTTTTTTTTTTTTAGTGAAACATGCTTCACCTCCAGATGGGCTGTATTTCCTGTCTGTTACAGTTTGTGTGAAGCAAACTGTTTAAAAATCAAGCCTGACACCTAGTGGCAGGAAAAAGCAAAGAAAAAGTTCAGAATATTTTAGTGTATTGGCCATTTTTCAGAAGGACAATAAGAATATTTTTATTTATATAATTTGCCAGTAATTTTTAGAAATGTTTACAGAAAAGTGACAAGCTAAAATATTGAATCCTAAAAAAAAAAAAATATATATATAGTTCATAAAATTACTGAAAGGAGAGAGATTTTAAGTTATCTCTCTTATACACACGTAGATAATCACAGCCTCGTAAATGTGGAAACTGATTATATTTTTTTCTATTATTAAAAAACCCCAGAGATAAATGTTTGTTTTCTGACCGATCAGTTGGTGTTTTTTGTTGTTGTTGTTGTTTCTTCATAGTTTTAATGGGACAATCCAAAGAAGACAAATCTGTACATTCACTTGACCAAATGCTTGTTTATTGCACCAAGAATCAAGTTGCCCTTTCACTCACTGTGATTGCCATTAGCTGAAACCTTGGTGTTGGGGGTTGTACGCCTGCTGTGGGGGGGGCAGCAATGACCATAAAACCTGTCTGGACTCCAACAGCCTGCTGCAGCTAAAAGCAAAGCTGTCTCCTTCCCGCTACAACAATCCTCCTTTCTCTTTCTTACTTTACACCCCTCCCCCCACTCCACAATCCAGAAATCGGTCAGACATTACAGCTGTGAGTAATCCCCCCCCACCCACAGTCAGGATTTGAGTGCTGATTATAAGACCTGATAGAGAGAGTGAGCGTTGTACAGATGTGCTGCACCCGTCTCTGCAAACTTTAAGACACAGAATGACAGAGTTGGTGTCGTCGACACATCTTAGCAGTTGGTGTTGTTAAGCTAATGATTCTGGAGCGTTACAAGTAATTAAATTACAGGCGGTTTCAGCTGTTTGTGTTAATGTGTGTGCCGTCACAGTGTGTGGTGTTGTTAGTCATCCACAGCTCTGTAGAGTGGATTTGTTCTCATGTTGTGTGGAGTGTAACTTGTTTGACAGCCAGCCAACTGCACAATGAGGTGTTGCTGTCTGTTTTTCCAAGGCTGGATGCAGAAAATCACCCCCCCAGATAATCATGTAACTACACACTTTTTGGCTGGATAATCATTTAAATGATGTGATTTTCTTTTTTTTTCTTTTGTTTTTAGTGTCATTACATCACCCATTTTTCTTTTTGTAGCTGTAATTGTTAACTTTCTTTAACTCTTCACATTAAGTTGTGAAACCACAGTACAGCAGCTTTTCATCCATCACACGCCTGTCAGTGTTAGCATGTACTGTCGTTGTTCTCTTCCCTAGTGTAGCAGCTACATGATTCCTGACATATTTTACACTGATTTAGGACAAACTGGATTACAGATGTGGCTCCCTCTTGTCTCCGAGTCCTGCTTTGGAACTGTTCTGTCTTCCTCCAGCCTTGATTCATCCCCCTGGAAAGACTTTGATGTGGGGTCAGGCGTTTGTCCAAAGAGAGGGTTGTTCTCTCCTTGTCTCAGATCTCTCCTCATGGTGTTCCCCTCTCATCTCGGCATGCCGACTGCCATTTGGAGCTATTACATGTCGAGCCGTGACAGATTTACGTGCTCTGTACACACTGAAGTTTTTCTGCTGAGAGAAGGGGAGTGTGTGTGTGTGTGTGTGTGTGTGTGTGTGTGTGTGTGTGTGTGTGTGTGTGTGTGTGTTCAGTCTCAAGTCTGACAGTAAGTAAAGATAGCGATTGACCTAAAACAGGAAGTGTGAAGTTGTTGACGGGACATGGCTCTGAACGGGTAACCCAACCAGAAAAACAAACACCAGTCAGTCAATGAATATTAAAGGATTTCCATCTTTATTGATGATTGACTTTACAAAGACAGAATTATGACAGGATAATTAGAAACTGACACAAAGCAGCTGCAATGTGATTTAAAAACAACTCCAAAGGTGAAAAAAGATCACATATACTCAGCAGGACTACAGCAAAGGGAAAATGACAGTGACAAACAAAACAAACTGAACCTCAAAACAACCTAAAATGTATTATATGACAAACATAACATGAGATATGAAGATTTATTTCACCTCAAAGTGAGAGATTAATAATTAAGGGGTGGAGTCATAAACTCAAAAATAGGGGTACATAAAAGGGTCCACGTTCTTGTCGCTGGGGGTGTTATGTTTTGAGAGACATTCCTGTCCAGGTCCATTTTTGTACCTTATGAAATAAAACAGTAAAATTATGCCACTTCATAAAGACTAAAACCAACATTTAAAACATAATATTAAAAATGATGGATGAAACTTAATAAAATAGAGATTAACCAGCCTTGGCCATACAGGTGCAGTAAGTTGAAATGTGACAAATTTATACTTTATATCAGTTTGACCCCTCAAAGGGGGGTTTCTGGCCTTTTAAAGACCAATATTGTACTTTTGAGGGGAAATTTAAAAAAAAAAGTACATATAGATGTAAAAATATCTTGTCTTGTACCTCTATTTCTGAGAGTGTAGGAAAATTAAATAAAAAAAAAAAAAAAAAAGCAGCATCACCTCCAATTTGCTGGCCTCGCACTGACCAGTTAGTATATAATGTATATAGTATATATAAAAATGAATTTAGGAAAGAGACGCTTCAGTGCAGCATGTACAGTGGGGCAAAAAAGTATTTAGTCAGCCACCAATTGAGTAAGTTCTCCCACTTAAAAAGATCAGAGAGGCCTGTAATTTTCATCATAGGGATACCTCAACTATGAGAGACAAAATGAGGAAAAAAAATCCAGAAAATCACATTGTCTGATTTTTAAAGAATTTATTTGCAAATTATGGTGGAAAATAAGTATTTGGTCAATAACAAAAGTTAATCTCAATACTTTGTTATTTAGCCTTTGTTGGCAATGACAGAGGTCAAACGTTTTCTGTAAGTCTTCACAAGGTTTTCACACACTGTTGCTGGTATTTTGGCCCATTCCTCCATGCAGATCTCCTCTAGAGCAGTGATGTTTTGGGGCTGACGCTGGGCAACACGGACTTTCAACTCCCTCCAGAGATTTTCTATGGGGTTGAGATCTGGAGACTGGCTAGGCCACTCCAGGACCTTGAAATGCTTCTTACGAAGCCACTCCTTCGTTGCCCGGGCGGTGTGTTTGGGATCATTGTCATGCTGAAAGACCCAGCCACGTCTCATTTTCAATGCCCTTGCTGATGGAAGGAGGTTTTCACTCAAAATCTTACGATACATGGCCCCATTCATTCTTTCCTTTACACGGATCAGTCGTCCTGGTCCCCTTGCAGAAAAACAGCCCCAAAGCATGATGTTTCCACCCCCATGCTTTACAGTAGGTATGGTGTTCTTTGGATCCAACTCAGCATTCTTTCCCCTCCAAACACGACAAGTTGAGTTTCTACCAAAAAGTTCTATTTTGGTTTCATCTGACCATATGATGTTCTCCCAATCCTCTTCTGGATCAGAAGCCTGGACGTGTCCTGGCTTCAGCAGGGGGACACGTCTGGCACTGCAGGATTTGAGTCCCTGGCGGCGTAGTGTGTTACTGATGGTAGCCTTTGTTACTTTGGTCCCAGCTCTCTGCAGGTCATTCACTAGGTCCCTCCATGTGGTTCTGGGATTTTTGCTCACCGTTCTTGTGATCATTTTGACCCCACGGGGTGAGATCTTGCGTGGAGCCAGATCGAGGAGATTATCAGTGGTCTTGTATGTCTTCCATTTTCTAATAATTGCTCCCACAGTTGATTTCTTCACACCAAGCTGCTTACCTATTGCAGATTCAGTCTTCCCAGCCTGGTGAAGGTCTACAATTTTGTTTCTGGTGTCCTTTGACAGCTCTTTGGTCTTGGCCATAGTGGAGTTTGGAGCGTGACTGTTTGAGGTTGTGGACAGGTGTCTTTTATACTGATAACGAGTTCACACAGGTGCCATTAATACAGGTAACGAGTGGAGGACCGAGGAGCCTCTTAAAGAAGTTACAGGTCTGTGAAAGCCAGAAATCTTACTTGTTTGTAGGTGACCAAATACTTATTTTCCACCATAATTTGCAAATAAATTCTTTAAAAATCAGACAATGTGATTTTCTGGATTTTTTTTCCTCATTTTGTCTCTCATAGTTGAGGTATACCTATGATGAAAATTACAGGCCTCTCTGATCTTTTTAAGTGGGAGAACTTACACAATTGGTGGCTGACTAAATACTTTTTTGCCCCACTGTATTTAGTCATTAAATCATGCATCATTTTCTTTGATACTTTTTGGTTCAATCTGTGGTGGTGGGCGGGACAGGGACCCCTTCTCTAAGCTTTTTGGAGACACTCCTGATTTTGTGAACCCAAAATCAAATGAAGAAAGAGCCAAAATGAACTGCAGATAAGATCCCAAAGAAAATGTGTAAAATAAAGACCAAATCAGTCCGAACAGGTGGAAAAGATACAGAACACACAGCATCTGGATACTAGAGGGGTTTCATGCTTTATGATACTGAATGAAGTTCAGAGTATCACTCATGCTTTCATTTTAAATTCTTTTGTTTCAGGAGTATAACAGTTTTGGCTGGTGGGTTGGAGAGAAGAATGGATCCATAGGGATTGTTCCTAAAGATTACCTGAGTGCGCTGTACGTGCTGTGAACACATCCAGTGTAAGAGGCCGAGACTTGATGCAAGTGGTGTAAATCCCATGTATCGTCACTTTTCATTGGTCTTTTCTTTATTGTAAAAGACGAGTGATCTGTTGAAACTATTGTTCATTTTGGTATTTCTTTCTAGCACTTTGCTGCATTTGTTTGTATTTATTTTCTATGATATATATGTATGTCTCATATATTTTCCTTATGCTGCTTTTTTTTTCTTTTTGCAAATTGGAGATTTTCAGATTAAAAAAATGAATAAACCATTTTGAGCTCATTTATTTCCAAAATTGTTGAACCCTTATTTAAACCACAAGATGGCAATATTGTCCTTTAAATGATCATAAACGTCAACCATGACAGAGAACACAAATCTTCAAATTGATGTTTGCAGTCCAGATTAACAATGGCTGAAGACAAGAGAAGAAAAAAAAAGGCTGATGTCTCATTGAATTTCATTAATACTGTGAAATAAAGCTGCTGCCAGTTTTATTGTAATAATAATAATAATAATAAAACCCATGATATTTTGATGGCAAACGTTCAAAGCTCATAACTTAAACAGTTTAAATGTGTATTCATCTGGTCAGCATTTTTGTGCCAAGCATCAAAGAGAGCAATTTAAAAAATTTTAATAGCACCTAAGAGATTTTTTTTTTTTTTTTTCTGTCTGGACAGAAGATCAGAGTGCAGCAGACGGGAGGCTGTGCATTGTGCCTGCGTGAAACGGCCAAGGTGCACTAATAAGACAGCCACCCACACTGATGGCAGGGATGCTTATCGCCCTCCGAGGGGCAGTTCTGACAGCGGGCGCGGTGGCGTCAGCTGAACGCGTCCCTCTGAGGTTATATACATTCTCTATGTGTGTTTTTACAGCCTGTACACTGAAATACCCCAAAGTCATCCGAGTTATGCTCTCAGACGGAACCTTGTGAAGATTTTCCAAGGTTGGGAAGGAAAACTGGAAAGAAAAATGCATTCATCAACCAATAACTCAGCGTTTCTATTTTTTTCCTCTTGTTCCTGTCTCTTTGCTTTGTTCCTGCTGAGTGATGAGCCATAGTCCTCCGTCCTCTGGGTGACATTCAAAGCTGACATAAATCCTGTTTTTTATGGTACTGTGCAGCAGTAAAGCTTCCCCACTAATTGGAGATGTAATGAATTACTATAATTACTTATTGAATGTACTATATTGAATATAAGGAACTTTGTTTCTGAGCGGTGGAGAAAAACTGAGGACAAAATGATGGCAACATAGACGACTGATGACAGTCATGACTCTTTTATTTTAGCCTTATAATTTTCTCTATGAAACAGTCATTTGTGGATTTGAACTAATAAACTGAAATATTTCTTTACTGTTGAAATATCACAGCGTTTGCCCCCTGAGAGCCCTCCTTTTAATATTTGCTGGCATTGGGTCAGGCTGTCGATGGCGAGCGAGACTAAATGCTGCCTCTCATTTTTAAGTGCCAATAAAGGAAATCCTTAATGGATGTCCACTTCACTCCCCCCAGTTAAGATTTGGACAGCCATGTTTTCAGAATATACAGGTGCTTTTATTGCAATTTAACATCAGGATATAGCTTTTCAAAGATAAATGCCACCGTGTCGTTTATTCTCCCGAGCACTAAATTACACTAATGATGCCAGATTATCACCAATTAATACTTTTTACCATAAAGACGCACTTTTATCTGGCAAATAAATATATAAGATGAGCTTTTAAATTAGAAATAATATGGATTTGCTGAAAATAAAACCTGCTTGAGTCACCATTTTATATCAAGTTAACTCTAACTTGAAAAATGCAGGTTTATTTATGATAAATTTAATAATTCTCTTCAAATCTGTGTCATGTTTTTGACCATCATGATGTGCCATCATCATTTATCTCCTTAATTTTGGGCTTGGGATTGAAGTCTAAATGTTAAAGCCTTGGAATCCTGATTTCTCTGCTCTTTAACCAGGTCACCGAGCCGCAGGTCACACTGTAGAGTTCCTGTCAGAAAAAGCTTGACCTTATTTATGGTTTCCTCGGGCATTTTGCAGAAAATGTATCACCCTTCTCCGACAGGCCTCGGTGTCAGCGTTCCATTAAAGCCCTCCAACCTGATCTAAATCTTGAAGTCTGAAAAAGGCACTTTTTGAAAACATGCAAGTCGCTTTTAATTGAGGTCAGTTTCTGCTAATATAATTCACAGGAACAGACGGAGTAAAAGTTTCCTTAGTTGGCTTATTTTAACTGACGTGTTGTCTTTATAGGTTAAATCAGAACAAAACAAAGTGTTGATCTAAAATAAGGTTTAAAAGTGTTGTTCAATAAGCTGTAGACCAAGTTTTGTTACAGGCCAATAAAACTGATGCTACATCACTTGAGGGCCAAAAACAGCATCAACTTGGCCCTCGACAACAACTTGAAATGAACCTACAAAACACGGATTTTACTGATAAATCTTGAGGCGAGTGAAATCGAGGTTTGTTCAACATTTTAAACTGTTTCAGAAAAAGATTATTTTCTTTTATTTGAATAAAGAAAGCTGAAGCTTTTCTTTGCTAAACATAGAAATGACAGCTTCCCAAACAAATACAAAAAGCAAACTAAATAACGAAATAAATAAATAATCACTGTAGGTGTTCGACTTTCTAAAACCAAAGAAAGAAGATATTTACATTTAGAAATGTATAAATGTTTAATAAATGTTTTGCATTTCAAATTATTTAAAAAATACTGAAAACATTACGATTGTTGAAATAGATTTTTCTGAAATAAAACTAAGTTAAGGTGTTTAAAGAGGCCATTTCATACACATTTCAGGACTTTGTGGTTATTTCTTAAGTATTAACCAGTAATATGAAACATTTTATATCTAAAAAACATCAGGAAACACTGATTAACAGACCTTTCAATCTGTCTGCATTAAAATTCAGGTGGTTCCGGCTCCTTCCGTCAGGCCTCGAGCAGCAGCTCGTTTATATTCATTGTTCAAATTTGCTGGAGTCTGATTGGCTAACAAACTAGCCTATGAGAGCAAGGTATACTGTTTCCTGCCCCGCTGCGCATGGCAACGTCAGATGTCGTGTCTTTCTGTTTGCTACGTTATGCTACAGCTTTTAGCCAGCAGCATGCTAGGCGTGGTTTCAACTGCGGGAGCTGATGAATACTAACAAAGGAGTTGTGATGAAACAGATACAGGCCGTTCGAACTTGGGAGAACTCGGGTGTTATCACCACCTGCGTAGTTTGAGAGATTAATGAAATGAAATGAAATGAAATGAAATGAAAAATGAAATGAAAAATACTTTATTTATCCCAGAAGGGAAATTCAACGTTGTAGTAGTTTTTTTTGTCCAACAATAAAAACAATAATAAGACAATAATATAATAATGACGATCAAGGTCTGTTCTTGTTGTGGAGGCTAATGGCTGCAGGCAGGAATGATCATGCATTTAATAATGAATGTAAAATAAACATAATTGCAAGTTTTTTTCAGACCTTGTAAAATTGATTTCAAATGTAATAAATATTTTCCTATTTATTAAATTTGAATTTATCATCACACATTAAGTTTATATGACAATGTTTGTCAGCAAAGAAAGTTTGACTGTGTTTCGTGGGAATAGTTCCTTAAAGGGGAAAATAAATAGGAAAAAAACCCAAAAGTCTCTTATAACAAACATTTTTCATTTACAAATGAATCAAAAAATGAGCAAAAACTAAAACAGAACATGTGTCTTTTTGAAAGAATTTGTATAATATTCAATTCAAACATACTTTATTGATTCCTGAAAAGAAATTAGATGTTGTTGTAACTCAGATCTTCTTCAGAGAACCATTATAGATGGTTCTAGCTGAAGGATCTGAAGAAACATCTAACTCAAAAACATTGTTAGAGATTTATATATAATGTATGTGTGTTAACTGTAAATGCCATTTGATTTAATGAAATAAGGGAAAACAGCTCTAAGAGGATTAGATGTCAGATTTATCTTGTTGCATTTTGTGGAGGTGCAGAAACAAGTGGCTCCAGGTTGTCAAAGTCTGTTACTCTGGCTCAATCATCAAGGATACTCATCCTGTCCCCTCTGATATTTATCTCTGATCAAGTTGTTAGTAATATGAAAGGGCTCGTCATCTCTCTCCTGTAATCTGCTGTAGATATCACCACTCTGCTGCAGGGTGTGATGTTGGCAGTCGAAGCTGTCAGTGAGAGTGAAGCTATTTGCTGACATGTTGCTAAAGATAAATCAGGCTGATCAGAGTGACAGGTGTTTGTCAGCCTGCTATAAACATCTCCCACACCTCACTCCTCCATCTTTCGACAGATTATTTATAAGTCTGCCGACTCTGTAATCTGCTCCTGTTTACTCTCTTGTTGTGGCTCTAATATCAGGTCAGCGATCCACAGCTGATTTACAGAGCTAGTTAGCAAGGTGAGTGATGACCCCGGATGGTTTGGGAGGATAGCTTGTAATCAGGGTAGGTCAGAGATGCATGAGAGGCTCTAACTGTAATTACAACCCTCACATCAACAGACGCTGCAGCTGACTGCCTGCCAATCCCGTGCAAACTGATCACCCACATCTCCTCTTTTCTTTTCTTTTCCTCCCTCTCTTGCAGCTCGGAATCAGTGCCTCTGTTTTTAGGGAGTCCAAAGTCAGGTTGAAGCCTCAATGTCAGCTCTTTATATAGTTCTGTAAGACAACCCTCTGACAGAGGAAGTAAAGGTGTGAAGGTTGAGTTACAGTAACTCGCTGAGCTGACAGACTGTTGCCATCACTTCTTTTTTAGAATCAGCTTTGGAATGTCTCCAATTTCAAGTTTGTGCAAAGCTAACTGGTGCTAATTTGGCATCCAGGCATCATACAAAGGAGGATGGTTTGGAAAAAGAAAATCATCATGGAAAACCCTCATCATCCCCTTTGCAACACAGTAACTCAACAACAGAGTGTCTTCAGTCAAAGACTTCTTCATAATCTGCTGCAGCACAGACCGCTACAGGAGATCCTTCCTGTAAACAGCTAGAACCCTCTACAAAAGCTCCCTGAAGAGGAACTGAGCTACAACAACACTTAATTTCCCTTCAGGGATAAATAAAGTATTTTTGATTTGATTTGATACTGAAAGCTTGTCAATATAAAGTAACTTTAAAGACCCACTTCGATGAAAATCGTGTTTTTCGTGTTGTTAACATGTTCTTGTGGTATGCTACAGGACGTATCTTAAGAAAATTAAACTCAAAATTGCATTTCTGAGTATTTCTGCATTCAAATCGCTGTGAATCAGTAGCTGAAGCTAAAATACGTTTAACAAAGATTAGATTTGTAATGTAGAAAATCCACTGGGCGGGGCCACAAGCTCCTGCTCCGAGCTAGCATAAACAGAGAGCTCTCAGCAACAGGGAGGGGCGTGAGGATCCTCCACACCAACGGTTCCACCCACAGCGCAGAGGTAAATTGCTAATGAGCAAACTACTTCTATAGGAAACCACACTGGTTTTGTGATTTTGGGTAAAAACACCAGAATCATAATTTAAAGAGCACTGAGACGCTTTAAAATAGTTCAAAAGATGATCGGAGTGAGTTTTTTAAAAACATATTTATGCAATTTTGAAGTGAGTTTCTTCACAATAGTTATAAATAATAAATACTACATGTGAAGTAGCATCCTGAATGGCTTCAGTATGAAGAAACAGAGTTTACATTTGACAAGACTGATGAGCTAACGGCTAATCTGAGCACAACTGAAACCAATGTGTCATGATGTGATGAATGGACCCAAATACAGGACTCAGGGACTTGAAGAATACATAAAATAAAACCCAAAGCAAAAACAAAAGGCTGGTGTAAAATAAACACACAGAAAATCAGGGCAAGGCACAGGTAACCCATGGAAACAGAGGCAATCAGAAGGATCTGACAAAGAAAATGAGACTGAGAGAAGTATTTTTTGCAGAGGACAGATGATTGTTGTTAATTCTAAACCCTATTTTATAATTTGTTTTTGATTTGGCAGGTTGTGCATCACTTTTTGTTCATGTCTTCATGGGATTTGACACAACTCTATCAGTGTTTGGTGAATGATTATTATGTAGATTCAGAATACTCATTAGCTGCATACAACACAAATAGCAAGCCGGGTAATTTGAGTCATTTATGGCTACATGTAGACACTGTGATGATGGAGCGTTTCTGAAAAAACAAGCTGAGCTGATCACCAGATCTACAGCAGAGTGAGAAGAATTTAGACACGTCATAAAAAATTTCTCCTCGCCTCTTATTTCACCAGGACGTTTTTATGCTTTTTTTATTTTCTACCTCATTGCGGCCGTGAGCTGCCTGCTGATTTACACGCGCTGGCAGTGAAGCTCTGAGGCTCCCTGGAGATGATGCCCTCAACACCTTCATTTCCCCCCGCTGTTGTCATTTCAGTGCCATCGCTTGTAGTGTCTCCATTCTGGGTCCGACCAAAGAGCTCATTGCTCATCCTTAACAAGACACCAGTCTGGAGGGACGTGACCCTGTGACACACGGTGGGTGATGTGGTGCCAAGACACAAATTCATGTAATGATGAGAAAAAAAAAAAAAAAAAAAAAAAAAA
>SSNP01000092.1:459887-473677 GCA_006937955.1 Pachypanchax playfairii | reverse complement strand
GCCCCAGATCGAGGGAGATTATCAGTGGTCTTGTATGTCTTCCATTTTCTAATAATTGCTCCCACAGTTGATTTCTTCACACCAAGCTGCTTACCTATTGCAGATTCAGTCTTCCCAGCCTGGTGAAGGTCTACAATTTTGTTTCTGGTGTCCTTTGACAGCTCTTTGGTCTTGGCCATAGTGGAGTTTGGAGCGTGACTGTTTGAGGTTGTGGACAGGTGTCTTTTATACTGATAACGAGTTCACACAGGTGCCATTAATACAGGTAATGAGTGGAGGACCGAGGAGCCTCTTAAAGAAGTTACAGGTCTGTGAAAGCCAGAAATCTTACTTGTTTGTAGGTGACCAAATACTTATTTTCCACCATAATTTGCAAATAAATTCTTTAAAAATCAGACAATGTGATTTTCTGGATTTTTTTTTCCTCATTTTGTCTCTCATAGTTGAGGTATACCTATGATGAAAATTACAGGCCTCTCTGATCTTTTTAAGTGGGAGAACTTACACAATTGGTGGCTGACTAAATACTTTTTTGCCCCACTGTATATATATATATATATAACATACAGTATGTGTCAGTCTGTTTACATTAGCTGATAAAACAACTCAAACTGAATAAATACATGCAATTAGCAAAACAACCCCTTTTTTTTTGGTGCCATCACAAAGAGGTGCATTTTTTTCCACATGTGACGACTTTTAGTGTTTCATTGTGCTTTAATTTGTTCAGATTTCATCTGTCCAGCCCTGGATTGTCTGATACCGGGTCATCTTGGTTCTGCAGACTTGCAGTCAACGAGATTTAATATCTCAGATTGTGCTGAGCTGCTGCTGCTGCTAATGGATTCTGTATAATGTGGCACTTAAAATGCATGAGCAGCTTCTGATGTATCTGTAATTTGCCATCACTGGAGTGCAACTCCTTCAATATCTTTATTTGTTTTTCAGCTATCTGGAGAAATCCTGATACAGATTTGATACTGTTGCATGTTTGACAACCTGATTTTAGTTTAGATGATGTAACAACAACACCATGAGGGTTTATCTGAGACGCTGAGGTAGATTATCTGATATGTTTTATGTGTTAAACTTTAACCACTTAAATTAGATTAAATCGAGCTATTTAAAATATAAACAAAGTTAAACTCATTATTCATTCTAGATGGTTGGATCTTCCAAATCTTCTCAGTTTTGTGTTGAGGAATATTTTTCTAAAATTGTTGCATATTTTCTAGATGCACTTCGTCTCAGATTGATGAACTTCTGCTCATATTTACATCTGAGAGACTCCGCCTCTCTAAAATGCTCAAATTCAAAATGAGCTAATATTTTAATCATCAGATGTGTTATTTAGGTTCTACTAGGAATAAAATAGGAGTTTGGGTTTTTTCTGTTTTTTCTATTTTTATTTACGTTTTTAAATGCTTCCCAACTTTTCTGAAACTGGACAAGTTCACTGTACCACAAACTTTTCAGTTCTTTTGACCTTTTCGGGACCATAAACCTTGAAGTTTTTACTGCAGGAACCAGTTTTTTTGTGTCTAAAGTTGTCAGTAATTTTCAGATAAATGTTTCATTCCACAAATTAAAATCGTCTCTGACCTGGTAATAAGTGTTGAATTACAACCCCAACTCCAAAAAATTTGGGAAACATTTAAAAACATAAAATATAAAACTAAAGATGATTTCTTTGTTGAAAAATGAGCAAAGGGAAGAACTTTGTGTATTTCTTGATGGTAACCATGTGTTGCGCTTTTCTCTCGACTGAATTTGACAAGAACTTGATTTACTGTGATTGGCCAAAGACAAATCATGGTAGGTGGGCACTTGCTGGTGCGTCCTCCAATCAGCTTGAAATATTATACCAGACGTCCCTCCCTTTTTCAGACACTTTGTTTGGGAGCAGTACCAGATCTATGTGTAGCAGCGACTCTACACAGGGCTACGTACACAGATCTGGCTTTTGTCAAGTTATGACATTTAGGCCAGGAACAGGCTGCATGGTAGTAGCACTTGCTTTCCAGCGAGAAGGCCCTGGGTTTTAGTCCAGACTGGGGTCTTTCTGCATGGAGTTTGCACACTCACCCCCATGCAGGCGTGGGTTAAATGTACTTGAGGTTAATTAGTAACTCTAAATTGTCCCTAGGAGTGAGTGTATGAGTGGCTGTTTGTCTGTATGTGGCCCTGTGATGGACTGGTGACCTGTCCAGGTATAACCCCGCCTCTCACCCAGCTACAGCTGGAGATAGACACCAGCTCCCCGTGACCCTGAGTAGGAAGAAGCTGGTATAGAAAATGGACAGACCTGAAGTGCTAAAGCTAGCTGTGTCCTGGATCAGGATTAATTAGGCCCTGTTATATATAGCTGTTAGCTTATCCATCCAGGCAGGCTTGCTGTCCACAACAATCTATAAAATTATTGTTCATAAATTTTCCACAGAAAGTCACTTCAAACATCTGGAAAAACAGTTATTAAGGAGAAAAGTGTCACATCCTCTTTCAGTCTGTGAGCTTCCTGCTGTCCTCCTCTGTGTTCACTGTGACATAAGTTAGAGTATAAAGAGAAGAATCGTCTCATTGTCATATGAATTCATAATGAGACAGCTGATCTAATTAACTCTGCAGATATGTCAGCTCAGCTTCACTCTATTTAGCGGTTGTTACCTCTGCATACCTCTGTGTAACTACACAGGCCGACTGAAACACACTCACACACACACACACACACACACACACACACACATACACACACACACACACACACCCACAAGTGTGTTTTGGTATCCTTATGGGGACCGTCCATTGACTTCCATTGATTTTAGTAACTAGATTTATGCCTAACCCAAACCCTTTTCCTAACCTTAACCATTACTGATCTATAACTAACCCTAAGACTAACTAAAACTCTATTCACACCATACCTATGAACCTAACCCCTAACCCTAAAAAGGGGATTCCCCCCCATGGGGACCAGGCTTCGGTCCCCACAAGAACCCTCGGACCCCAGAAAGATAGTAAAAGTCAGGAAACGGGTCCCCAGGAGGTCAGAAATACAACCCCCCCCCCCCCACACACACACACACACACACACAAGTGCTAACACAGTGAGAAAATGACTGCAGTGAAGCGGCTCCAGCTAACACAAAGAGAGGTAGACAGATAAAAAGGGCATCATGTTAGCTCAGCTGGCATTTTGCTCAGCGGGGAGTGATGTCAGCCTTCTAACTGGTAGTCCTCTCAGACAGGAGAGGTTCCACCAGGATCTCAGAGGACCTCCCAGCTGTCACACACCTGGGGGTGTGGGGGTGGGCTTTGTCAAAGCTCTGCAGAGACCCTATTATACTTGTCATACTGCTAAGCACTGCAGTGGCCACCAGATGACAAGTTTTGGCACACCTCACACTTTATTAGGAGAGGGACTGGTAGAAAGACACGTCAAACTGTCCCACAATGGACCCGTTTCATGTATAAAATGACCACAATTCACAAGGATTCTGTAAATTTTGTTTATAAAGCAGCTATTCACAATTACAGCATGATAGGTACAAACTGAAGCAACACTGCCATCTTCAGGCCAATGACTGCAACAAACTTGATGCTATTCAGACGTAATTGGAGATTTTCTAACTATAAAGTGCAGCCAGCCTAATTAATTTGTTTTAAATAAATCCGTTCAGTAAAACAAACTGATCATGTGGTAAAACAGTCCAAATTGTCCAAAAGGTTGAATAAGAATCAAGTAAATAGACTCCAGAATTTTCTTCCAGTTGTATGAAGATAAAGGTTTTTTATGTGGAACCGGATGAGAAGCTGAGCATCTCCTCCTTACGTTGAAATGAAGGTGTGCTCTTGGATCTGCTTATTGCCAAGTCCTGAAACCCGTGTGTCGGATCTCTACAGTCTGAGCTGAAAAATAAAATAAAACAAAATGAGCAAGAACAGAGTTTCAAAATGAGTTTTATAAAAAAGGAAACAGTGACAGGTTTTCCTATAAATGATAAACTTCCATTTCAGGTTTTTGCAACATCGGAATTTCTTCCTTTGATCAGGACTTCCCTGTCAGCGGTTGAGGAAAGCACAGTTTTACATTACCCGTCTGAGTCAGAGTCACAGGAGAGGTTCAGGTCTGTGTGTAGATCCTCCTCTGAATGGAACCTCCTCAGACCGCTACCCAGGACCGCCTGAGCCACAGAGAAGTTGGTCTTCCCAGCAGCGCAGGCCTCTATCTTGGACAAGCTGAGCCGTGACTGCAGGAAAAGGTGAAGGCAGCTGTCGGACAGCAGCAGAGGGCTTTGAAGGATTCTGGGAAAAGGTGTAAGAAAACACGTCAGGGTTGCTGCGTGCGACATATTTTACTGCTGATGGAAGTGAAAATGAGAATCATGTGGTTTTGGAGTTGGTGGAAACCAGTTTGAAGCAGTGGTGTTGTATCAAAGCTTAGAAATATATTGATCTTTGATTTTTTTATTCTTACTTTTCTAAAAACTTCTGGAGTCCCTTCATCCGTTCAGTGATCTGTTGGGCGTTATTCAGGCTGAAAAAAGGGTTTTTTGGAGGTAAATCTGGTAGTTTTACCCTGAAAAACATGTTTCAAATCCCACACAAAAACAGGAATTAATTAGCAGAAGCATTTCAACATGAAAACAGAAAGTTTTTCATTTGAAAATCACTTACATTAGCAACGCATTTGTCTGTAGTTTCTGTCTGAGCCATACAAACTCACTGTACCTCCTCCTCACACTGGAGATCTTTCTGGTGAAGCAAACGCTGTCCGTCTACAACAAGAGAAACTAAGATCACGCACAAATATCACAAAGGCAAATACGTTCAAGCTCACATCTTTAAACTCACATGTAAACAAATTTCATAGTCTATGTAGGCATGCCAGAAATCATTCTTCTGTATCCGCGGGTCTCGCACCCAGACGCTGATGACCTGCTGCATGGAGAAGGCAGAGAGACACTGAGCTGAATGTTCCACGCTACGACAAAAAGAGGAAGGTTTTTATTGACAGATTGAGGAAGTGTAATGACAAACCCAACAAAAAAAAAACAAAAACACATCTGGATTGGAAAATCCAACAGTAAACCGGTTTAAACCGCTGAAACATTTCACTTCAGACTCACCTGATTTGCAGTTCTGTCAGTTTCTTCCATCATAATCTGAAAAGTTAAAAAGTCAGAAAGCAGAGAGATAATCCCCGTGTTTAACGTTTGTCTCTCTTCTTTCCACTTTTACCATCAAGGAGCAAAGGTCATCAAACAAAGTCACAAGGCTAAAACAAACCCTTCCCCTTTAAAATGTCAAAGAAATTCTATGAAACACTACTTTGTTTACAGCCCGTTATCACCCGGAATCAATCCAATCACACAAGACTTTTAAACCGTCAGGAATAAAACTGCTGTTTTTTTTTTTTTGTAATTTTATGAAGAATGAGGGTGAAAAAGTGTCATAAAAAGTTTTCTTTTTATTCACAGACTTCACAGATTCATGGTCAACAGTTACAGCAGTTTAAGTAAAAGGTGTGTTTTTAAAGAGGTTCAAGGTTCAGCTGGGAGTCCCATAACAGTCATGGGAGGTATGTAATATTCAGGACAACGCTGTAGGAATTCTATCATCAAGTACACAAAGCAGGATTACAATCAGTGACAATGCCCCGGTCTCATAACTAAAGTGCTACTTCTAACAATAATCCTCCAAAATACAAGCGCACAAAGGTTCATAATGATGGTGCAAACCTCAGTGGTTTGTTTAAGAAAGATAAAGACATTGTTGAGCACTTCACTTTGGGTAAAAAGCACCAAATAAATGTTTAGAATTTAGAATAAAGGAGAAGAGAAATGGTACAGGCAGCTGGATGAATGTATCAGGTATTTTTTAACATTTAAAATCAATGACAAGGCTCATACAAAGGTACAGTACAGGTTTCATTAGTTAACATCACACACAACAAACAACAGGGTCAACGATCTGATTCTCACTGAGCTGTGACTGAACAGGAACAAGTTTCCAGCTTGTCTCAACCCGTTTGCAAGTTTTCTTCTTTTCCTCAAAGTTTTTTTTTTGCTCTGATGATGCTGGAATTTGGAATTAGTTTGAGAAAATCTGCTAAATAAATGTTCTGCTTAAATAGTCTTAAGAGTCGTCGCAGACTTTTGGAACTCTAGTTTACGTGAGTCAGACAGGGCAAAAATAATAATAACATGAGTTGGAGAAAAACAAAAAGAAAATGGACCGTTCCAGTTGCTCTGAAATTAGCACAAATAAAAACAGAATTTGGATATTTTGTGTTTGAATCGCAGCAAGAAAATTTTCTCAACAAATTGGACAATTTATTTGCAGCTGCAACATCTGCAAAAGAATCACTTCAGTCTCATTTCAGTTCTCAGTTCAGTGTCTCTAAGTTCTCGCTAACAGCTGTTGGTCCGGTGAGACGCTGGGCTGATCGCTCTAAATAAAACACGGACTAGAGCTACAGACTGACCAGCAGTTAGCTAACAAAGAACCAAGCACACATGAAACGGCACGTTGCTAAAAAGGGTTACAAAAAAAAACTAAAACAAATCACATCCACAGTGATTGAGTCGGCTACATAATGACAAGTTAAAAGCTGGAACAGGTTAGTAAGTCAGCTGCTCTGGACTAAAGTTAGTTTCCGTGTACTCAGACGCAAAGTGACCTTGCTGAGCACCGCGGGGGCTGAGCATTTTAATCCCCATCCTGCCACCCCGCTGACGATCTCACACCTGCCAGAGTCTGAAACTCTACCTGCAGCGGGACGTGACTTCACGCGGGGTGCCTTTAATGTCAGCTGATGGAGGTTAAACTAAGCTTTAGGTGCAGGCGCAGCTGTTTATCCATCATCCTCAACACTCTGTCTGTTTTTACTGTTCCTCGTCTCCGCAGGGCCAGCTCAGCTTCTGCTCGTAGAAGTCGATGACCACCTGGGGACACCTGGCGCTCGCCTCACGGGCCGGCAGCAGGGCCACGTCATCAGAGTTCTTCCTGATGGAAGAGGAAAAAAAAACAGATTTAAACTGCAGCAGTGTCTTAAATAGTTAATGAGATGCAAATCCATAAAAATAAATGAGAGTTAATCAAAGACTCGTCAGTCTAAATTTAAATTTGTTTTTTCAGTGTTTACATATAGCTCAGTTGGAGGCGGGTCCATGTGTCTTTCAAAGTCCACACATGCTTTGCACTTCTAAAAATAGCTTTACTATCAAAAGAGCACTGGCTGTCATTTATCCTGCCCTTTGTTTGTGACCTGTCTGACTGCAAAACCACCTCAAATCCTTCTAAATCTCCTTCAGAGAGACTTAAAAATGACTTAACACCAACTATAAAATAGGGCATTAAAGAGGCCATTTCATACAGATTTCAGGACATTAAAATTCGGGTGGTTCCGGCTCCTTCTGTCAGGCCTCGAGCAGCAGCTCGTTCATATTCATTGTTCAAATTTGCTGGACTCTGATTGGCTAACAAACTAGCCTATGAGAGCAAGGTATACTGTTTCCTGCGCATGGCAATAGCAGACGTTCTCTCTTCCTGTTTTTGCTACGTTATGCTAACAGCTTTTAGCCAGCAGCATGCTAGGCGTGGTTTCAACAGCGGGAGTTGCCGAATACTAACGAACAAAGGAGTTGTGACGAAACAGATACAGACCGTTCGGACTCGAGTTTTATCACCACCTGCGTAGTTTGAGAGATAAAAACTGAAAGAGAAGTTATTGACCTGTTTTCACACCCACTATGAAGGTAAGAACACCTGTGGAGCTAAAATATTCAACAGAAACCTCAGAAAAAACGTTTTTAATGGAAGGGCCTCTTTAAGGTTTTTGTCCATTTTTGCAGTCAGTCAACCTGCTTGTTTCTGTTCGGGGTCACTGGGAGCTGGTGTCCGTCTCCAGCAGACGACAATTCCAATTCAAGATGGCGGCCCAAGCTAATCAAACTAAACTAATCAAAAAAAAAACAGATCTCTCTAACCTGTTTCACAGATACGGAGCTGCACTTTCATGTGATGGAGCTAATTTAATATACAAACTAAGTGCTAACAGGTCATGTAACATGTAATCCATTTAGACTGATAACAGTTTAGGCATTTATGCAACATGTAACTAGATAATCCATTTTAGCTTCAATCACCATGTCTGATTATTGAAACATTATAAAACACTTCTGTAGTACAGAAACATGAACTGAATAACCCTGAAAAAAATCCAAGGAAGTTGCGGTTTGACAACAAACAAGTCTTTCACTTTCAGTCGTGTCAGTGTTTAGTTTATTTAATCTCTGCTGCTTTTTTCTTCCAACTCAAAAACAAACAAACAAACAAAAAATCTTGATTGGAATTTGGCATAAGATCTAATCTTTTCTAAATTACCTACATTTGTCTCTATTTTTCAATGTAAAATAGCATTTACTTTGAGAACTTGTTGTTTTAGAGATTATATTACAGCTGACTCAGAGGGATCACATGTTAGTTTGTACTGATTGTGTTTTCACAACATATTTTATTGTAAAAGTTAATGAAATGTATTTTCAGATGAACTGCTGTAACATTTTTCAGATTAGATTCACTTTGCTCTGATTGGTCCAGTCAGAACTAATCTCTCTTTCTCCAAACTGAGGTCGTTCTACAGCAGCTAAGATATTATTTGTTCCAAAATTTTCTACTGAACCCTAATATAAATATTCAATCGGTCCCTGTTTCAGTTTCTGACAGTCGCACATGATAAAAAACGGCAAAATCACGTGCAAAGAACATTTTTCTGTCTGTTACTACATCATCAGGAGACCTGAACTGTTCAGGGTCAGTGTGAAGAGGAAGCAGCAGTTACCATTTGACTAAGAACATGAGCTCTCCCTTTCTGTCTGTGGAGCCGATGATGCATTCAGGTTCGAGGTAAGTGCTGAGGTTCACGGGGGCATCCGACTGCTCGTCGTCTGGCTTCAGGACGCCGCTGCTGTCGTTGCTGCTGCGTGCGCTGGACTGCGTAACCGTTAAGTTGCAACACAAGTCAGAAAAGGAAAAAAAAAAAATCATGATTTGTTTTATGCACGTGCTTCTTATTACTTTCACTTTCAGGGGCATTGTTAAACTCAATGTTCACCCGCCAGTCGGTTTCATGGGAACAACTTCTGTCAGATGATCACCTGAATCCTATTTCTGACTAGTTCTAATCTTCCTATGATTTATTTTGAAGCATTTCCATAAATAAAAAGTTCTCTGTAAATAACATGGAAACAACACACTCAGACACTTGAATACACTCACAATTTCCGTGTCCTGCTCGGTCATTTCTTCCTTGGGAACAAGCTGCGGCTCACTTTCTTGTTGTTGTTGTTCTTCTTCTTCTGAGAGTTGTGCGTCTCTCAGAAACTCCTGGATGAGTTCAGGACAGTCCAGATTGTCCTCAGGTTCCCACGTGTTTTCTGCACTGTGTGTGAGACAAAGGCGGAGTGTGTTTCACTTTGAAATCTTACACAATAACAGTGACTGGTTGTGCAACGTGTCTTTCACTCACTCAGTGAACCCTTTCCACTTCAGGAAGTACTCCACTCTGCCGTTAGAGACTCTGCGACGTATTATCTTCTCTACCACAAACTCTTGAACCTCTGCAGTCTCCTCAGTCTTCCTCTGTTTGGCAGTTTGCTTCTTTCTCATTCTGCCACAATTAAAAAGAGGGGAAATGTTAACATTTATAAGAATATTGAATAAATCAGTGTTTTGTGCTGAAGCAGCATGTTGATATAAATAATAGAGGCTGTTTTAATGTTCCAGCATGACAGTGATGAGTGTCCTGCTGTGTCCTTCAGACAACCATCCGCATTCTTTATTATAGCGCTCCACCTGCTGTTCTTGTTCAGCAGCGTCACAGCGCTGAGACTTCACTTCAAAACACGATCTGTTAGTATCAACATATGTTCTCACACGACAGCAGAACATGCTGCGAACATGGACTGAAGCGAGTCTCTGATGCGCCACATGATATAACAATAAACAATGTGAACATACGCTCTCTTTCCCCCTCTCTCTCTCTTTCACTCGGTGTTTACTTTATCTCGACGGACAGTCTGCTGCGGTGCTGTTCAGTTCGGTTCTGAGCCCGTCGCCGCAAACCGCTCGCACGCACAGCGCCGCCCACGCAGCTCTGTGCGCGGATGAGTCGGTCGGCGGGGTTTCGTTAAATGATCGAAACAACTTTTTCATGAATGAGTTCACGTCAAAGATGGCCGTTGATGCTCAGAGGAAGTGGTTGCCAAGGGAAAAGGTCATGCCAGGAAAAACCGGGAGGAGATGGCGGGGACGCGCACGCAACCGACCAATCAGAGAGCAGTCCGCCGCTCGTCAGTCCCCGCCCGCTGGTCTCAAAGCTTGTCCTGCCACCCATGGGTGTCAGCTGGGTATGGCAACAGATTGAGTCGGTGTTAGGCTATAAACAAAAACATGTTTGTTTTTTGTCATTGCGAGTCTTTGTTGCAGAAGAGTCACAAAAATATAATAAAAAGAATTTAAATAAAATGTAAACGCAATTACTGGTTTATTATATGAATAAAACAAATTCCTAGAAATAAAATGAAAACTTGTCTATTTTCCTGAAAGCAAGTAAAATACTTAATTCAAAACAAATACATTAACTAAATACATTGATAAACATACATTGTACAGTTCATTATTATATTATATTATATTATATTATATTATATTATATTATATTATATTATATTATATTATATTATATTATATTATATTATATTATAAAAAGAAATGACTTAAACGAATCTTAAAGATTTAGTTATTTATTTATTTTCTCATTAAGCTGTTGCAGTTTTCTGTGAGGAGGTCTGTTCTCCTCAAACTCCCGAAGCCTTCTGGGAAAAATCTGAATAAACAGAGTCTGGACATTTGATTGACAGCTTAATTTTAGCCAATGAAAACTCCCAAAGGTTTGGATTGGCTAAACTCAGAGACACCCTCAGCCTTTGCCACCATGTTTTTATTTCTTAAACTACCACTGGGGGACGCTGCCTATCTGGTCAGAGGCCAACATGTCAATACCTCTGCACAGTGTCCATGGATTTACACAGAAGAAACTCACATTAACAATCAACTAGCTTTGACCTGGAGGTGGAGACACACTCTGCTGAGACAGCTTTATCCTCCAGGCAAAACATTGACCATGTTTGTTTCGGGAAATTGACTTTTGTTTAGTCTTCAGCATGAAGCCTAGAAAGATGGACAACTAATGTGTGATATTTATTACCTTCTTATGGATTTAAATGACAAGAAACATGTTTCAAGTTGCAAATGCATGTGTGGACATTTGGACCTGCCATTTTGTCAGATTGAACTCCTGTTGGACATGGAAGAGGAAGACATAGGACGATATTGTACAGCAGATGTTTTCCCCTGGAATTTCAGTGAAGCTGCAACAGTAAAATTGCTGTTTTCTTGAAATAAATTATTAAATCTTCACCAAAGATGCCCTGAACAACTCATAGAATTTACTGTCTTCACATTGCTCCAAGCCACGCCCACTAAAAACGAGAGTCCCCTAACCCTAACCCCATATTTATCAGAGAAAGTTTTTAATCTAATGAATTTTGTCTAACTTTTGTCTTCTGTATTCTGCATCGTGGTACAAATGGCTCAACATTTTTCAAACTTGTTGTTTTTATGACTGATCGTGCTCATTAACTTGATCAATAATGATTACTTTTAGCAATGAACCAAGGTAAAATACAAAAAAAGTCTGATTGGTGGTTAACAATTATTGACAAATAGTTTAAATTCACAACATAAATAAGTTAAGAAACCACTTTTTAAACCACATTGTTTTTAGGAGTTTTAATTTTGGGAACCACTCTTTTTTTCCATAGTAACTCGTTAATGAGTTGAACCAGAAAAAACCCCCACAGTGGTAAGACATATGCTGGTTATCAGCACTATGACCCACTGTTGCCCTTTGACCTTTTCCTGTCTGCTCTTACGAGGTTTTGACATCAGTTGCCATGGTAACAAACCAGTTAATAGGCTCAAACTTTTGCTGCAAAGCACAAAACTGGCAGTAAGGCATGCAGCCATGTCCTGTCTGGATATACAGAGTATCAGACACCCAATAAAGTAAAACATTTCAAAACATTTCAGCATTTGGTCACAATGAGGTTCAAAATATGGAGGTTGAGAGATTAAGAGAGTATATTTGAACTAAATGATAAATAGTCAATAATTAAGTGATTGAAGGTTTTTTATGCAATAAATGAAACAGACTGTTCAGGCAGTAAAAGTAAAATACAGCTGTTGATAAAAAGACATGTAAATCTATGACATCATCTTTTAAATCTGCTACATCCCCTCATGGACAAGCACATTCCTCTCACCCACTGTAAATTCTGCTTGAACCTCGAGCAGAAAAGAATCCAGATGGCTGCTGGATCACGCTGTGAGGAGCCTCCTCGACGGAGTGAGCGGACTGGTTTTCACACGCAGGGTCTACAGCATTCCATCCCAGACTCTCAGCTTACAGGGAGAAGAACTGTCCCAGATGTAAAAAGATAAGTGAACAGTGAAATATGTCCTGATCTTAGGGATTTATCTTTATCTTTGAAGGTGTAGTTAATCTTGCCTTCTTTGTTGATTTACTCTGTTTTATGTCCCAGCTCTGAGTTTTTCTTCCTGCGTCATAGACCATTGTTTTCCCTCAGTCGTCCTGGTCCAGCTGTTACTCATCCACTCATCACCTGTACAGTTGCTCCCATGTTGATCTCCTCTACAGCTCACTGAAAATGACTCAGTTTAAAGGGAATTGTGTAATTTGCATTTAGTGTGTGATTTAGTAAACAAATAGGAAAAAAAAAACACAAATAACACAAATGATTTGTTACTTAAAGGTACAGTATGTAAGAATTAGACCTTGTTGTCAAATCCAAATCCTGCAGTTCATGTAGAAAAAAAAACACGAAGGAGGATTCGTTACGAGGACCAAGGAGTGAGTTCGTGGATACGAGCGTGGATTTATTGGACTCAGTTTTTGGAGAGACAAGGTAACATGTTCCTAACGAGTTAGACTTTGCAGGGTCATCGTGAGAACCGTAGATAGAACCAGGCCTGCAACGGGATGGGTTAAACGGGACATTTGCCGACTTTTATTTTGTTTAATCTATTTTGTTTCAGTGGGCCCACTACTAAAATATGATTATTGACAACTACGGAACCGTATTGCGCGGTTATTTTGATGGTTCCTGTTATTACTTGTTTGAATGTGTGAAAAAATGTCTTCATACGAAGTATGAGAGTTTAGTTAAATAGAACCTGTCACGATCACAGAAAGCACCAAAGAGGAGAGTAATATTTTATTTATTTGATTTTGGTTTATTTAACTTTTGAGAAGAGTTTAGTGATGAAAGTAAGGTAAAGATTTATCTGTGTTGTATTTTCTGTTTTGGAGAAGAGCCAAAATGTGTTTTTTGTTTAATTTTCATTGTGTATGATACCTAAAGGGGTTTATTTAATTTTCAGTAAGTAAAAGTGCTTAAACTCACATCGACTCGTTATTGGTGTGTCAGACGGGGAATGTATTATTAAGTTAATAAGTTGTGGGTTGTGCTGAGGTATTGGTACAGAACTAAATGCCTACTATAGGTGTACGTCAAGTACATCAAGAGGTAGGTCGGACCCAGAGCGTGATATTTAGTGTGTAACACCCATAGACCGCTACACACATATAGACTGAGAGTGGCTGTATGGAATCTCAGACGTTTTACCGTTCACAGTCTACCACCTGT
>SSNP01000092.1:417525-454439 GCA_006937955.1 Pachypanchax playfairii | reverse complement strand
CTATTCTATTCTATTCTATTCTATTCTATTCTATTCTATTCTATTCTATTCCTAAGAAATAGTAAGTAATAGGTTTTTAATATGTGGACATATGTAATAATATTTAATGTTACTATAAGTTAGTTATGTATTTGCCATATAAATGTGACAGTCAAAAACAATGACCTGTCTGCAGTGAGCAGACAGCTGAACAGTGTATTTGGGTTAATTGGGTTTATTTGGTAATTTGTCACTGTGCAGCTGCTGAATGTCGCACTCATCAGCTCCACAAACACTGAATCCAGTCTGTTGACCTTCAACGCCATCTACCTTGCAGCTTTGAACTCTAGATCTGCTCACCACCCTGTTGGAATTCATCCCCCACTTCGTTCTGCAGGGAAGTGACATGTCTAAAGTGAAACCTTGACTCTGGTTTGATGCAAATGTAAAGTTTCTAGAATATCTTGTTTGAGGTACCTTTGTGTCACCTGGGATGATGCTGTGTAGGTTCTGCGATAGGAACCAGTGAGCCACAAATATGAGCAATCGCTAAAGACACATGTGCAGGTAGATATTTGCTCTCCTGGTCTGTGAGGATGGTTCCAAACCAGATCTCAGGATGTGTTTATTGGATTATCGATTTAGTTACATCATAGTTTAGAATTTGACTTAGATAAAGTAACATAGAAAACAGTTTTTTTGTGTGAGTCTTATTTTGTGTCTGAAATAATTTCTGGACATGTAACTGTGTTTATACTTCAACTTTCATGTATTTCCTAAACTTGCTTGTTTCTGTGCAGGATCCTGGTAATCTGGTGTCTTTGGATTAGCTGTGGGGTTACACACTCGACAGGTCACCAGTCCATCACAGGGTGTGTATGTATGTTTTGGGTGAGTGTGAGGAAACAGGAGTAACAGGAGAAAACCCACGAGCACATGGGGAGAAGATATAAACATGCAGAAAGGCCCCAGCTGGACTCCATCCTTAAACCTCCTACAACTCAAAACATCTAATAACAATTTATTTAGAGGTGCATGTAGAACATTCAGAACTGCACAGTGGTTCAGATGGATTTTGAGGGCTTTCTGCATGAAGTTTGCATGTTCTTCCTGTGCATGTGGGGGTTTTCTGCGAGTGCTTCGGTTTCTGGTGAGTGTGAATAGCTGATAACGTAAATTATGTTATAAAAATGTTCCTGTTGATGTTAATGCTGGTAGTTTAAACATACAGAGATGAACACACCAGCTCTAAATGCTAAGATTTCTTTTAACAGGCTGAGCAGATTTTGGTATTTTTACTGTATGTAAAGAGCACATCTCTGGGGGCAGACGACAGAGATTAATATGATTTATTATTTTTTTTTATGAACAATTCTTCTAGATTCTTTGAAGTATTCATGCAAGGGAAAGAAAGACACATGAAACTTGTCAGACAGATGCAGTAACTACGTTTGCACTCTGACATGGTTGATTGTATGGAAGAAAGATTAGTTTCCAAAGTGTTAGAATAAAGTTCTGGCCAGATGTTTTTAAGATGACGGTGGCTGAAATGTTAAAATTCAAGGAGAGAGTTTTGATTATTGCATTGACAAAAAAAGGCGTGAGTAAAAAAGGTGGGTCCATCACAATATTCAGAATTAAATTTGCATGTTTTTCTTGACAAAACACGAAGCTTATTTAAACCGCAGCATCCCCAAAACGTCGTTTTCAATTTGACTCCTATCAGAGGACTAATCTGGAAACGGTTACGCAGCATGTCTTAAAAAGGAAATTGTTTGCAGCTGAGAGTCAAAAGTGAAGTAGAAGGAATTACGTGGTAAAAACCATGTTTCAGCTTGATGCAGAGGAAACAGGCAGGAAATGAACCGGGATGCACGGGTCGGCTTGAATTTCTCCTCCGGAGCTCCAGCTTTTGTTTGTGCAGAGCCAATAATAAACAACGCTGCTGTGTTTCGGGGCTGTAAGTGCTTTGATGGCTGACTGGAATGTTGCCACGAGGTCTTGAGTTTCTCAGACCTTAAGATCCCCCTCAAACCCTCCCCCAGTCGTCCACCTCCTACACTCTGTCCCTCAGGTTGGGAGCTGGGATGTCAAAGAGCAACATAAATTTATGCTCAAGTTATAAACATTCTTCCTATTTCTGCTTTTAATATTTTTTGTTTTCAGAAACATTAATTTAATTGCCTTGAACAGTTTTTTTCTGGCCCTGACATATAAATACCTGTAATACTCTTTACTTTTACTTTTTTAAATTAAATAAAAATACTTTTTGCTTTAAAAAATATATGATTTGCATCTATGTTACAGTAAAATATGAAAAAAAATCCTACACAATAAAATGTAACTTTGGACTTGCTCCTTTTGTTTAGTGCTTTGAAAACACAGTTTAGTTACAGTCAAGTGAAAAACGTAATGAAAGTGGAATCTTGCAGGTGTTTTCTGCTCATGAAAGACCCAGATTTCCTGTTTGTAATCACACGTCAAGAAGTCGGAGCTGGTTCAGTGCCACACACACACCTCACACTCCTCCTCTCACATGTTCAGGACCACCTGAGTTCAGAGGGCTGACCTGATGATTCACAGCCTGGAGCTCAAGGCTGAGAGCTGAACTCGCTGTAAACTATTAGAGTTGAGCTGATTTATTCTGTATGTCTGCAAGTCAGGGAGCAAAAAGTGATAAAAGAGAGAAACATTTCTCTCTGACTGAGCTGAGATTTAAATTGCATCCAACTTTTTGCAGAGATTTTTGGAAAACAGTGACATTTTTATGGCAGGGAGGACCTGAACTTCACTTGTGGTGATGAGAATGGTGCATTCAGGGGCCACAATGTGTCTCAGGTAAATATATCTGACTTTTTCCCTCAACTTTGTTCTTCTGATCATTGATTTACCATGTTGATTTTGTTACTGGCAAAAAAATGTCAGTACATAATGGTGTGAAATAAAAAGTTTGAAAATATAAAAGTTTTTACAAAGTCCTGATTCATGATGTGATTCTGGATTTAACTCTTTGTTTCTGTAACTTGGAAGCTGAGTGGCAGAGGTCCTGCTCTCTGAGAGTTTGGGGCTCACTCAGCGAAGGTTTGTTTCTATCATGGGGTGAAACCGCCGCCCGTCCATCACCCTGACGGAGCTGACAGCCTTTCAGCTGAACCGGAGGAGTTCCTGCCAACCATCAAAGGCCTTTTCATAGAGGGAGTCCAGCTCTGTCAGCAGGGAGGGGCATTCCCAGCTGTCAGCAAGAACCTCCTACAACTTGTCTTTCTTTCTTTCCTCAGTGTTTCTCTTCAAATAGGTTTTTCAAAAATAATCTACATTCTCCACATTCTCTTGATCTCTGGAGAATCCTGTTCTCATCCAACTTTGGAGCTTTGCGAATGTTTTGGGGCTTGAAGCTGTCAGAAAATCATTTTTAATTCTAATTCAATTTAATTTTAAAATGATTTTAAAATCCATCCAAAGGCTGCTCAGTGGTGTCAAAACTCTTATTCTCCACTAGAGGGAGACAAAACTTAAAAAGTGACCTGAAGGAATTTTGTTTCTTTAAACTGAATCTGATTCAGCACATTGTCCAGAGAAGATCCGGTTTTACTCACAGGATTTTAAATTTCTGCTAATTTTTCAACTTTCAACTTGAAAAACTGTGATATTTGTGATCTGCAAAAATCTGCAGAAAACTACATTTTCGGACACAAAATAATGTGAGACACTGAAATAGAATCTTCTCAAGGGAGACATTCATCAATTAATGTTTGACAGTTTCCAACTGCAAGAACTCTAACACTGTTTTTTCGGAACATCTTAAATTGAGTCAATCTAAAATCTCATAAGCAAAATATCATGATGTTCTTAAGCATCAACAAATGAATTAAAGCTAAACTAATCAGAAAATTGATATTTGCCTAAAACCTTAAGTTTTTCTGAACTGATAAAAGTATTTTAACTTTAATTTCTGTATCTAGCTGTTGTACATGTTGACATTTTAAATGCACAGTCGTCGAAAGATTTTCTTTCTAATGCTTCACAGAGTTCGATAGTGTTTTTAATTTGTTTAAAGAGGCCATTTCACATAAATTTCAGGAAGTATTAACCTGTAATATGAAACATTTTGTATCTAAAAAACGTTGGGAAACACTGATTAACAGACCTTTCAATCTATCTGCGTCAAGATTCAGCTGGCTTCCGTCAGGCTTCCGGCTGTAACTCACTCATATTCATTATGGGAATTTGCTGGACTCAGATTGGCTAACAAAGTAGCCTATGAGAGCAAGGTATACTGTTTCCTGCCTCACTGCGCATGGCAACTTCAGACGTCGTGTCTTCCGGTTGATATGTCTTTATGCTAACAGCTTTTAGCCAGCAGCATACTAGGCGTGGTTTCAGCTGCGGGAGCTGATGAATACTAACGAACAAAGGAGTTGTGATGAAACAGATACAGGCCGTTCGAACTCGGGTTTTATCACCACCTAGTTTGAAAGATTAAAACTGAAAGAGAAGTTGTTGACCTGTTTTCACACCCACTATGAAGGTAAGAACACCTGTGGAGCTAAAATATTCAACAGAAACTTTAGAAAATCTGTTTTTAATGGAAGGGCCTGTTTAAGGCTGCAGGTGCTTAAACAACAGACGACCGAGACAAGTTGAAGAAGAAGCACATAGCAGTCATTAAGTTTAGGATTTTCTCATCTGTTAGAAATAAGGCACGTTTTTACAAAACAGTGAATCAACTCGAGACTGTTTCACACAAATATCAGTTTTTAAGAGTCGTGTTTCATGCGATTCACGGAGATCTGATCAGCTGAGGGAGAACAACAAGGTGTGTGATACATTTTTTTTTGTTCATCAGATTTGTTTTAGACATTTTTAAATATCTATTTTAAAACAGATGTTACTGAGTAAATTGGTATTTGATCACTTTTTAAACCTCACAGAACATCTGGGTGAATCTGTCAGGAAACTCAGCAGCTTATCTGATAAACTCAAAGTCAGAGAAAATGAAATCCTGATGAGTTGTAAAGATTCAAAAGTTTGATCTTAAAAAAAGAGGATCAGCTACCTTAAACATAATAAAGTTATAAGTTACCAAACTTCCTACTTGCTGCTTGTATATTTTAAATGGATATTTGACTCAACAAAACCCCGTTTGACCCCCGGAGATGATATGATGGCAACGTTGCTTTTATTTAAAATAATCAACTCTTTTGTGTTCAACTTTAATATCATTGTACAAGTTCTATTGAATCTCCACATGTTCCTGTTTATAAACAGACTGCAGCAAAGGTCGATGGAAGTAGAAAGCAGCGACAGTCTGTAGTGGTTGTATTGAACCGTGTTAGCTCAGGGCCTTTCCTCCATCGTGGTCTTTCCACATGCCTGGATGTCTGTCTTTATCAAAACATTCAAGGAACACTTCTCAAAACATAACGGTGAACTTTTAAACTCTACTACACATAAACACCTCATTAAAATGCTAAATTCAAGCCAGTAAAAAGCTTTTTTTTTTAACTTGGATTGAAGTGAAGTTGAAAACTGTCCTTTGGTGTGATGAAACACTGTAGAAATAGTGTTCAGAACTTTCATGACCCACTTCAAAGCTCATGCATAATGCCATGAAAATGTATTGGCGCACACAGTGCAGGTAACCTACACATTTTTAAGGAACTATTAAAGGGATTGCTCAAATCTTTTGATGTGGGGTTCAGTGGAAAAGTTAGAAACAATAGCTTACCTGCTGTAGATAACTCTTTGAACAACCTCAGTTTGAAGAAAAAGTTTTCATTTTGGACCAGATAGATGAGCTAGTGGCCAGCAGGGCTGAGACAATGTAGATCACTGTTATTATGAATCAATTCTGATTTCCAAAATAAGATTTCTTTATGCAAATGCTTTTTTATAAACCTTTACATCACCATCAGTATGTCATTTCGTGATTCTGTTCTATGCAAACGCTAATTGTAGCAGCTTGCTGTGGCGCTACAGGCGCAACCTGGACCTCTTCTAGATAGAGCATCAACAAACTGTTGTTGAACAGGATCCATGATGCAGAAAAGCAACTAGAACATGGAAACCACAAAGAGAGCAACCAAATATAGAACAGGAGAATCTGACTGACTGAATGGGAACCAAAGGAGAATGTGACTGCTGGGAGGTTGATGAGTGAGTGAGTGCGGCTGGACTCAGAAAGGCACAGGAAGTAATTAACAGAACGATGCATGTGAGAAATGAGCTAAGACAGAGGAAGGCATCAGAAGGCAAACTAAACCATGAAAAAAACTAAGAAAGGGATTAAAATACCAAATCCTGAACTCACATACCGGAACAAAATCCAAACCAAGGAACCAAACATTAACATGAAAAGCAACTGAGAAAGTAAAAGGAATTCTAAACTGAGACATATTGAATAAACAAATAAAAATAAAACACAGAACATTGATTAAAAGAAAATTAACACATACAAAGAACTCAGCAATTCCTACATAAATGTTATATTTCTGCCAGGATAGCGTGTAATACGAAACTGATGATGGCGCCAAATTTGATAAAACTGCATTCATAAGACCCACTAAAAAGCTTGGATTAGTTTAAAGATGGCCTTAATCCACTTTGGTCTTAAAGCAGTAACCCAGTTGTTAAAAGCACAATTAAAACTGTCATAAACAACCGTGTCTCAGACGGCAACTGCTAGTTCCACAGTCTTGACTTTAATAAACAGATTTATCATTTTACATTTTGCCTATTAAAGAAATTCAGGAACACTAAATATGATGTTATTTTTACTTTCTTTGCATTGTCAGAGCAACAGGCAAATGTTTGGACACACCCAGAGGAGAAGGACCCAACAATGGCCGACAAGGACCCAGAGGGCTTTTATATAGAAAATATCAGGGAAGGATCATAAAAATATGATAAACTAACAGGACACACTCGTCATAAACAAGAATACTGTATAAACTTCCAATGAAATCTCATTATGAAATAATGGTGCAGAGGAAGTCCCGCCTACATGCTCTTTCTTGCTCAGAAGTGATGGGTGTTGCAAGCTTCAACGTACAAGCGTCAAATTAGATGCGTTGTGAGTGTTGATTGCTGCTGATGAAGCTATCAATTTGCACTATGGTGACATTTTTCAACAGGGCGGCATAAATCGTCAGAACACCGGCTTTGCAGTTCATTCCAACGAGTGTAGCCTTACAGATGTTTACTCTAGTTTTAGCTCTTTTCCTGTCTTGCTCAGGTTTTCTTTGCCTCGCCTCAGAAGACATTACTCTTTTCCTTTTTCTTTCATGTTCCGACGTGATTCCAACGAAAACCGAACTCCAGTAGCTAATGCCAACCAAATGGCTAACGAACAGCTGTTGCTGTAAAGCAGCAAAGGAACCGCCCACTCACTGCCACAACTCTGAGCACTGAAGTTGCTCAGTGTGTTGTAAATCCATCAGACGGTCTAATATGTCTAATATGAAGCTGAACATGTCCTTCGGTGAGAATCCACTTAGACAAGTTTCAAAACAGTAGCTTAAAGTTTTAAAAGTCATTTAGTACTGCCTTAACAAACGCTACATGTTAGCTTATTTATTCAGTTTCTTCAAACTGGGGTTGTTCCAAAAAATTTGTCTAAATTCGCAAAATATAAATTTTTCAAACTTTTTCTACAGAAACCCAATGAAGAAAATCTGGACCTGGTAAACAATGTATAGAGAATCTAAAGGCCTTGTTTGTAAAGACTGGGACTGTTCCTGCTACAGACTAACAAACCAGTGCTGTGTGTTAAAACTCTTTATAAAGTTCCAAGACCGTATCATAAAAAGTAAATGGACACAACAAAATAAATCATTACAAGACAATCAAAGCATTTCTAGAACGTTTACAGCAGCAAACAGAAAGTATGCATTAATATTTATATTCTACGTCTTACATTTGCAGGCCAATCTAGTTTCTAAAAACAGGATGTAGGACATTTACTCTAACAGCAGCAGTAAGCAGTTTCTCTACAGTGACTATTTTTACTCAAACAGTATTTAAACTCAACACTGTAACTTATTGTCAGAGGTTTTTACTGTGTTTTTGTTTGTTTCTGTCTCATGACAAATGACTCTAGGTACAAACTGAGATGAGTAGGTTATTAAAACATTACACAAGTCTCTTCATGGTACATGTTTTTCACCCATTGTCTGCATTTTCAGTGAGTCTGTACACATAGTACAGTATGTCAAAGCAAATGGGAATAAAACAGAGTGTGAGGGAGATAAAACAGACAAAAACAACAGAGAAGAGGAACTGGGAGAGAGGGGGGAGATCAAAGACTGTGGCAGAGCCAGGCCCTGTATAAAAAATGAGGTTGGAAGGCTCTCCCTCCTCTCTCCATCCGGTTCTCCCCTGATCATCGACCCTGAGGAGAATAAACTCAATCCATGTTAAATTATAGATTAAGGCCCAGCTTTGGCTCTGCAGCTGCAAGGCTGCATTGAACTGCACTGAGTTTATATGCTTCTGTTGCGACTATTGCCTCACCTCAATGCCTTATTAAAATCAACATCAAACACTCCCTTACAGATGAAAACCGGTTTTCACAAGAGAAGAAAATGTAAAAATACTCTCTGCAGCTTGCTCTCTGTGAGGCTGTAGTGTGTAGCTTCATACAGGCGTTTCCAATTTGTATTTACTTGGTGCGACTTTGTTGAAAGCTCTAATTAATGTGATGTCACACAGAAAGGCTCCCTGCTTTAGTTGTTTTTTTTCTTTGAGGAAATAGACAAGTCTTATGTCTAATTAGATCCAAAACAAAAAGAGCATCTGCATGTTTATTAAAAAAGGTTTTAGGTCATTGTTTTTCTTGAAAACCCACTGCTTTTTTTCTTGTTTGTATAGCTTGGTTTTGTTTATATGTATCTATAGTTTTATATTTTGTATGGCTTCTTTAGTCACGTTTGTCTTATAAAACAGATTTCTGACCTCGGTGGGACTTCTGGTTTCCTGGTTACTGCTTACAGAAATGTAAATAAATTCATTTTATGTGCAATATCTCTTTCTGAGGAGTGAAACATGTTGAATTCAGTGGTTAAGAAATGTTATCCAAGTCCTTCACAGGGAGATCAAAATATTCAACTTCCCAGTAGTCAATGCAGCAATATGCTTTATAACAAAGAGTTGTAGTTACATCACCCAGTGGTTTGTGGATATCCTTGTGAAGCAACTAAAATCAGTCTGGGATATATAAAACAATGGATAGTAGCATCCATCAATCTATTTCTTATACCCAAAGGTTTCAGTGCAGGGTCGCAGAGGGCCTCGTTGAGAGGAGGAGCTACACCTGAACAGGTCACCAGTCCATCACAGGGACACATAGAGACATACAACCACTTACATACGGTTGCACACTGTCACATGTTGTCAGTTACATTTAACATGGCTGTAGTCAAAAGATGCAAATGCAATTCTTGTTTATGTTCATGTCTTGGTTGATGATGTAACCTTCTAATAAAAAGTACAAATAAAGTTGATTTAAACTGGAGCTATTAAGAAAATCCACATTTACTTACAGTCTTGATTATTAGTATAAGCTGAACAATAAATAATACAATTAATCAAAGAGGGGAGTTGTATGGCCAATACAGCAAACCTAATTAAAAGAAGCTAACATGACAACACTGTTTAAAGGAGTCATAAACTGTTAATACCATGGATACCCACCCACTATAATAGGCTTTAAAAAAATCAATTGAAAAAAATATTTTAAAAACACCTTTTATGACCCATTTTTAAAAGCACATTATTGTCTCCCGAAAGTATTTGCATTATTTTGAATGGCCATTATAATATTGCAAATCTGGGGCGCGTGGATTGGTTGCAGGAAGGAGGGGGGTTATCACCTTAGGCTCGGAGTATTTCCAACATGGCGGTCACGGTCCCACAATAGATTAATAAGACCGCATCCTTACCGTTTGAATTGCAGGCAAGTCTCTGATTGTTGGAATAATGTCAGAGGAGCTCGGTGTTGAGGAGCCCCGAGCAGTGAAACGATCCACCTGCGGGTGAGTGTGAGCTGGGCTTGGGAAGCTGCTAGCAGCTGGCTAGCAGTAGGGGCTATTTGTGAGAGGCTGCTTCAGAGTGCGATTGGGGATCAAGGCTCAGTCATTTTGGATACACGCTGTAGCATGGAGGCCGACACATCCGACCGATTTGATGTCAAGACGGGGGAGAAATTAAAATCTCGTGTTTGAGCATGCACACATGGGCTGGTTGCAAATGCCAGGGGTAAACAAACACTCCACTTTTAAAAATCATCATTCCAGCCAGAGAAAACATAATATAAACGTTTTCATGGGGAAAAATACAAATTTCAGTTTATGACTCCTTTAAACCAGTACTGAATAACTTTTCCACGGCCAGCCATTGCTGGAACCCGTGTTCTGCAGAAATATGCTACCTGTTTAGATGTGCTACTGATTCTTTATGCACGTGCCGTTCTACAGTCTCTGACTTCAATAAACAGATTTATTGTTTATTTTTTGTTTCTGTATTTTTCCATAAATACATTTTGACTATCAAATAAATTCTCCCAGGACAGAAACACTAAATATGATGTTATTTTTACTTTCTTTACATTGTCAGAGCGACAGGCAAATGTTTGGACACACCCAGAGGAAAAGGACAACAATGGCCGACAAGGACCCAGATGGCTTTAAAAATAGAAAATATCAGAGAAAATATGCTTAAATAATTAACAGGTCACACTCACCATAAACAAGAATACTGTATAAACTTCTAATAACATCTCATTATGAAATAAGTTGTCAATTCGTACTATAGAGGCATTTTTCTTCAGGGCAGCATAAATCATCAGAACACCACTTCCGGTTGCGACCTGAGGTTGTTTAGTCCATTGCAAAGCCATCGGAGGCGTCCAAGTGATGTCTAATATGAAGCTGAACATGTTTTTCGGTGAGTATCCACTTAGACAAGTTTCAAAACCATAGCTTTATGTTTTAAAACATAAACCATAGATTTATGTTTTAAAAGTTATTTTGTACTGCTTTAATGAGAATATTTTGCCTACTAAACATTTATTTACAATAATAATAATAAATCAAAATTATGTCAGTTCAGCTAAATGTGAATTCACCTGGAATCTGTTTGCTCTTAACATTTAGCTTAGTGGCAAACTAATTTGACAGAAGTGAATTAGTTCTTGACACTGCTTAAGGCTTGAAGGGGAAACAGTTTGATGAATTTTAAGAAAAAAAGTTGACGAAAGGCTGTTTGAGGCAAAAAATGTTCCTATTGTATTTTCTCAAAAACTTTCTTTAGGGGAACATTTACTACTAGATTCTTGTTTTGAAAGTGATCGTCCAGATAATATGAAGTTGGGTTCTTTGGACAAATTATGAACAATTAATATCTTACCTGTTTTAGTTGTGCAAACCTCAGTTTGGATAAACAAAGTTTAACTCTGATCCGACTGATAAGCTAACAGCTAGTAAGGCCAAAATATTTTGCTGTTGTCTTAAAAAAGTCCTGTCTCAAAAATGTAACAATTAATGTGAATTTTTTTAAATTAATCTCTGCACCACCATGTATTTTCCATTACAGGGTGGATCATAATATGACAATATATCCACCTGGAGAGCCCAAGGCTGTACCGCAAATGCTACAGCTAGCTTGTACAAGCGCTAACTGCTGCTGCCAAACTCTTTGCTTGCAAAGAATCATACGATTCTTATAACAAGGTAGTTTAAAACTGACAACAAATTTAACAGTGATAAATATGAATTAACTTGTGTTTTACAATAACAGTCCACTTTGATCTCCCCACTCATCGCCATTATCTAATCAGAACAAACCTAGTCTAACAACAATTCTGAAGGTTCATGCAAATACCATTTTATAAACCTTTATTTCTCAAACATGTTAGTTATTCTGTATAAAAGAAATACGTTTAAGCTATAACTGCAGCATCCTGCTGCTGCTACAGTTAGTTATTGCTGATGCTATTAGCTCTTGCAATAGAATTTTGTGTAAAAAACCGTATAATGTGAAACTGGCAGAGATTGTTGTTGTATGGAAATCTATGATTTTGAGGTGCTTTATGTCAGTAACTTATTGGTCTTTGCCTTGCTAGGAGTATCTTTTAACGCAGTGCGACCAGAACTAATCTCTGTTTCCTCAAACGGAGTCAAGTCAAAGCTCTATTTATAACAAATAACTAGCCTTTTCACTTAAACGTAACAACAACCTAACATTTATTTCACAGAGCCAGCAGAGACTGATTTAAAACACAACTCTTTCTTTTAAACTACATGCAACAAATTGTCTTCTATTTTCAATGGGTGAGTTATAAATATAAAGTCCAATGTATTAAAAATATCAAATTTATAACTTTAGTATAGTCTGGAATTGAAAAAAATCTTTTTTTAGCAGTTCTCAGCAACAAAAAAGTAGCAACAACACAATACATAACAATATTTAAAATGGTATTTCCAGAACAGCACTTGCATGCAGCGCGAATCTCTTAGGGCACTCAAAGGCATCAGTTTGTTTACATCAAACATGCAATGTCAACAGAAACAGTATACGAAAGTAATCATATGCATACAGCACGTAGAAACTGGTTGTTACGAGAATTTGAATATTTTGTTGAAACAACATGGAAAAGTTTTCAAGGCATAGTTAAGTTAAATGTCTTCTGCAGAGTGCACTTTAAGACAAACTGAACAATAAACCTTAACGCAAAAAGCGCTTATGACATTAAAATTTATAAGCCCATTTCCCAAAAATGTTGCAACACTGTGTAAAATGTAAATGAAAACAGAATGCATCCATTAGTAAAGCCTATAAACCCGCATTTCATTCACAGTAGAAGATAAGCAACATACGTATAAGATGCTGAAACAATTTCTCATAATTTTATGTCTCGCAGCCCAGTGAGAAACTCGCCTAATACAAACTACCCAAAAAAAATGAATCAGTGCTGAAAAAGCTGAAAATAAGCCTGTGCATTCAAAGATTTAACAGAAAACAAGACAACCTAACGGTGACATTCTTTACTTCACATTCATTAATGTGACATGTCACAGTGTTTTTTTAAAGGTGCTCCAGCTGGTCTTTACTGTGAACTGCTGCCCCTCTTTGGTTTCAGTTTGACCTTTAATCTCAGTGATAAAACATCCTCAGATGTTTGAACACAAACAGGGACGCTGTCCTTTAAAAAGACCAGCGGGACTCAAGCCAACTTCTCAGTGCCACACTATGCTTGGCAGAAGCAGGAGCTGATGATATTAGCTTCGGTTTTTTCAGTTGGTTTAAGCTGTTTGCCTTGGAAAAATCACAGGATTAAAAGAATCCCATAAACAGTTTAACACATGCTTTACTTTCCTCCTGTAGATGTCATGTTGTTACTCTGCACCCTAAAGCCTCTCTGCACTCAGACCTTGACCCAAGCTTTATATTCCTCACATTTCTCTGTGGTCTCCAGCGATTCGATGGTTTCTGCATCATCACTGGACTTGGTATGCTGACCCGGATCACTAATCTGACTGGACACTGGGGCTCTGCATGTCTGCTGATTAGAGAAGCAGAGCTCCTGCCACTTCTCTCGATTGGCGTTTATCCCATCCACCATTGGCAGTAACTTCCTGTTGAGCTTCAGAAGCGCCTGAAAAGCCAAAGGAAAGCAAAGAATGGACATAACTGCCAAAAATTGTGTTTTAATTGTGCTCTTTGCTTTTCAATATTGGAGGATGAATGTGTCACTTGAGTTGAGGGTTAACTACCTGATAAAGAGGTGTACAGATCCCATCGATCCATTCTAGCTGCAAGGCAGGTAGTTCGTCTTTACGATTACGATCAAAGATTGCCTACAGAGAGATTTTAATCCATCACTTGTGATCAGAACTTTCATCATAGTTATTTAACATAAACACTGTTGTATAAACCAACTTTTTTCCTTCTCATGCTTTTAACTATGTATAAAAAAGACCATCAGAATGTGAGAAAAGTCTGAAATATTTTGCACTTACAGCTGGTGTTAATTTAAGTTCAGATCTCTCCCTGTCACCTTGTTCAAAGAATTCACTTGTCACCAGCTCAGCAACCTGTAGATACCAGTGGAAACAATTATTATCTAATTATTGTACTCTTACATGATGCAGCAGTTTGATTTGAAAACTCAGCTCAGGCCATCCTATATGCTATTTTGCATGAAGCAAGTGAGGCTCTGTCATGTTTTTGGTTTTTGTTCATTTTATTTTGTATTCGAAACCACGCATACTCAAAAATACTCATTTTCCTTGTAGAAAAAAAAAAGCAAGAAAACTAAACTGACTATTTAACATAACAAAACTGTCTATGCACCAGTGTCCTTACACTTATCTGAGACTGAGTCACAGATGCAAAGAGTCTGGGAGGAAAACCCAGACAGTGAGTCCTCCTGGAAGATCCTGAGGCATTAACAGGCCAGAGAGAATTTATAATTCTGGGTCTGCCCCGAGGTCCACTTCCATTGGGACATGCTTGGAAAACCTCCAGAGAAAGGGCGGAAAGGGGCATCCTAATCACACACCTGAATCACAGACTCATTCCAATAAAGAGGAGAAGCAGCTCGAGTTCAACCAGGATAATGAAGCTCCTCCCCTTATGTCTGAGGCTAAGCCTGGCTGTGCTACAGAGGAAGTTCCTTTCAGCTGCTCGTGTCCAGTTTCTTCTTTTGATCATGAGACAAATCGCGTGAGTCTAGGTGAGAGTTGGAATTTAGACAGATACGTAAGTGAATTGATAGCTTTGCCTTTTGGATCAGTTGATTCTTTATCCTGACAGACCACAGTGTCATTTGGATGAAGCCCCCATCATTAAATCTCCATTTTAGCTTGGTTGAGTACTGCCATGATCCTGGTAGCTGTGTTGTCTGGTAGGGTCTCCCATGGCAAACTAACCTTGGGTCAGGGGTCAGACTCAGAGCAAATCAAACTTTGATGAAGGACAACCACAATAAAAAATCTTGCCATGATTAGGGAGACCAGGGCAACCTCCTGCAACCAGGTTCTAATTCAGACCAGGTTCACAAAGAATACTCTGTGCATGTATTTTTACGTGTTTTCATCTGAGTTTGCTTGTCTGTCTGTTAACAAGATAACTCAAAAACTTCTGAATGGATTTTGATTACATTTTCAGGACCAATCGATTAGACTTTAGGGGTGATTGGATCACAATTTTTTAAACAATTCTTTTTTCACAATTGCAAGATCTGAACAATTTCAAAACTTTTGCATGATCACCAAATTGTAGCTGTAACTCTGTAGATTTAGTAAAGTGCTAACAGATTTGCTCTATCCTCAAATGTTTTGTAGCCATATCCAGAATAAAACCGTCGTTACAGAAATATGTATTTTTACTAGCAACTAGTAAAAATAGTATTCATGGTATCAATGTGATTCCAAATTCAAAGTGTAGGTTTTCATGGTCAATGAATCCAATTGACCTTTAGCTGGCCCCGCCCCCAAAACGGCCATTGACCAATAACACAACCGTTACTATATGAGCAGGTCGGACAAATATTAATTACAAACAAGATGGTGAAGCGGTGTGCCCACATCTACTAACTAGATGTCAGGGGGAGCTCGGTGCTGAGGAGCGTTCCGAGAGGTGGCGCAGTCCAGATGAGTGTGAGCCGGCTCGAGACTGCCGACTGGTGGGGGTGATGCAGTGGGCGAGCTTTGGAGGTGCTGGGAGTGCTCGCCGGCAGCGAGTAGACTGATGCCACTCAGCAGAGCTGCTCTGGAGAGAGAAAGATCAAGGATGGTTCGATTTGGAGGATGTCGCGAAGGTTTTGCTCCAAAAAAGGTCACTGGCACGCATGAAAATACCTCTTTTAGTCATGATAGTTTGTCATGCTGGTGCTTTTTGTCAAACGTAGCAACAGTAACTAAAGGGGGCGGGACTCGGCGAAAGGTCAATTCTGTAGATAAAAGAAATTTAGCAGTATTAGTTTTAGGTGTAAGTCACAATATTCTTTTTGGTGTCAATCACAACATGGGAGGAACTAAGCTGCTTGGTGCAGGTCTGTGCGCTCAGAGTGATTTTCTAGTTTTATCTGTTTTTATTTTGCAAATGTAAATGGTAAATGTCCTGTATTTGTATAGCGCTTTTCTAGTCATTTAGACCACTCGAAGCGCTTTAACACTACAAGGTTTTGCATTCACCCATTCACGCAACCCGATATGTAAACCGGGGGGAGAGGGTAGGGGCTAACACTCACACAACCCGATACGCACATGATTTCCACTGCTAGCAAGTCAAAGATCACCCTCTATTGACTCTGATTCACAAAGGATCCATCCATCCATCCATCCTCAGTCATTCAGGACATGTCAAATTTAGTTGCCTTTTCTTTGAAAAATATTTTGCATAGAACTCAGGAGATGTTTTAAAGTTCTAAATAAACCCATTTGCGGATGCAACAATTTTTGTAACAATAATAATAAGGACCATAATTCACTTGTTTGCTTCTTCTCCTCGGTTTCTTTTGCTGAGATGAACGCCACCAGCTCTCAGGAGACGGTAAATATATTTTAGACTAAATGTTTGCTGTATATTTAAAGTGCAGGTCCTCTGGAATCAGAAGCTTTTTGCTCAAGCAGTAATTACCATAAACATTTGAATACATTTAACCACATGCTTCAAACCTAATTTAACTGTGAAAACGGCACCAGCACTGAGTGAAGCGGTTTGGTTGGCAGCACAGAATGAAGCAGAAAGGTTTCTTCGTGCAGGTTTTGTGAATTTCAAAAATGTATTTTTAACATTATAACATTTAACATTGAGTGAAATTTGTTTCCAGTTTCCTGTGATAACTTTTTGTCATGGTTTGTGACTTTTTTGATTTGAATGTGTTTGCTGGACTTTTTTTTTATTCTCTTCTTTGAAATAGTTGTTTTTTTTAATGATTTATGTTATTCACTTTTTTCAGTTTTCTTACTGTTTTTTGTGAGTTGATTTGATTAGATTTTGGCTGTGTTCAGGGAAGTGTATAGGCATGGGAGCAAAAACCAGGAGAATTATGGAAGTCTCTTTAATCTTTGCAAACAAGTCAAACTCCTCTTCGTGTCCAACTAAAAGTAAGCAGATTAGTGAGCTAAGTGGATTAGCAGGATATCGGAGCTTTGGCAGCTTCTCGGCAGACAAAACTAACTTAATTGGAGTTTATTTAGAAGCTTTAGGGGACTTACATGCTCTGTCTGTGCAGAGGGAGTTAGAGGAATATATTAAAACGTCATCCTTTCATCTTTTAATTGGCTCTTATCAATGCAAATTTGCTTCTTTGGCAACTGAAATGTTCCAAAGAAACTAAAGCAGTGGATCTGTTTTATGGGTGGAAATTTGATCAAATGAACTAACCTGTATTGGGTTTTTTTGTCTTATCAATATAGATACAGGTTTCTAGAGAATGAAGCCATGACTCAATAATAAATACATGTTTACTAATATAGATTTGCAAATCACAGCATGCACAAGGAACTCAAACCTGTTTTGATATCTTCCAGGGTCGAGTGACGGCGCCCAAATCACAAGCAGTCATCAGCATAGACCTGTTCATGAACAAAAACATCTGATTTTTATCTGTTTTGTTTGTCGCAGCTGTGAGTATTTTTTAAATGCAGTACAAATGTAGAAACCTGAGAACTTCTCTGTGTTCTTCCACTGTCCAGTTGAATTCACTGGATAGAACACCCTCAAAAAACTTGGTTCTGCGCCTTTTAATTCGAAGAGATGTTAAAACATGCAGAAAACGTCAAGAAGTATAAGAATAAGTTCTGAATGTACCGAAAGCACCGAAGGACTGCTTACTCAAAGTGCAGCGTAAGGTCTGTTGAGAGAATCGCCTGCTTCAGTAGTTGCATCATGTTGCTGTACTCTTTGGAGCTGAGGTTTGCAAAGATATTGTGACCCTGCAGAAGAAATAATAATGCTGTGTTGTAAATGTACAAGAAAATAACTTTAAAAAAAATAAATAATCAAATAAAAGAGGATGAGTAAAAAGAGGCTAAAAAGTTCCCTTAAATTCGCAGCATTGGTAAAGTCATCGATCACTGTCAAATGAAGCTCACATGAGAAATTTTAATTAGGCGTGCATATGGACTCTCTTTGTCCTTTTGTAAAATAAATCAATACAGAGTATTGATGGTGATCACAGTGATTCACGTCTGAGACAAAGCACCATCCCTTGATGAGACTAGTGGCTACTAGTGTTGCCTGTCAGCAGTTTGTGTTTAGCTCTATCCCATAGGTAAAACTGCACAACAGTGGCTTTCTGTTAGCTCAAAATCAAGTCTTTAAGGCCAGAAGTGCAATAAAGTTGCACCTAATAAGGTTTTTGTGGCATTTGAATTGATTTGTATATATTTTCTAGTTAAGCTGATATAACTGTCCTGTCAAGGGGTGTTGTGACTCTGGGTTCTTTGGTTCATTTAGAGTGTTTTTCCTTATTTATTGCATCTGTGGTTTTGTTTTTTCTCCGTTAGGTTGAGTTATGGGTTTGTTTTGGGGTTATGTGTCCCCCTCACTCTCCTCTCTGTCTCTCAGTGTCAGCTCCTCTTCTTCGGCTGGTCTTTCATTTCAGTTTCCTGTTCTGCTTTTATTTTGACAGCATTTGTACTTCCTGTTCTGCTTTTAGTTTGATATCGTCTGTGCTTCCTGTTATCCTTGTGTCTTCTGGTTTGTTCCCCTCCTTCTTCCTGATCAACTGTGTCTTGTCCCGTCATTAAGCTTCTTTTGTGTTCATTTAGTATATAAGCTGTTTGTTTAGTTTGATTTTTGGTCCGATGCTCGTCTTACCTTTGTCTGACCCTCGTCATAATTCTCTGTCCCTGCTCGTCTCTTTCATCTCGCCCCCGTATTGGACTTTACTTCTGCTTTGCCTCCCATCTGGTTTACAGTAAGTTTGTTTTCTTGTTTTGCTGCCATGTCAGCCTTGTACATTTGCTATTTAATAACGTGTGTTTAAGTTTAGATTCTGGCTCTTGTATCCTGCATTTGGGTCCAACATGAACGGTTTACAAATCATGACAGGGGTAGGTATTGCTAATTGGGACATATAAAATATAAAAGTCTCCCCTTAAAGGCATAATATGTAGAATTTTCATGCTTTTTAAAAATAAAATAATACTATAGTTAGAGAACTAATTTATTTTCATTTCCTTTTATAATTTTTTGACGATCAGGCAAACCTGTAATACGTTTTTCCACCACTAGATTGAGTATAAACCAGTTTTTGGTCAAACTCCTGATCTGCTGCTCAAGGCTCATTCAGAGCAGCTCTTTGTGATGGAGTGAGAAATAATACTAATTTCTGCCCCCTTGTGGTGGTTAGTGGAAATGACAAGGTAGTGATTTGACTCACTACTGTCACCTGGTGTTAAAAATAAAAGCCATTATTTTTACATAGTATATCTTTAATGTAGCATCTCACTGGGTTTGTGACTGTTACGCCTGGTAGTAGACACAGTTACCGTACTACAGTTTTACATAAAGCATTACAAAAACCTCATTCACATTAAAAAGAAGTCTAAGTCATTTATTTAAAGATATGATACCCAAATAAAACCAAACTACACCAACACCATAAAAACAAAATCTATATAAATTAATCCTTTAACTGCTTCCACTCCAACATTTGACAGTGACTGCAATTTTGGTTTATCATTTCAAATAAAATCCTGCCAGCACTTATGTGAGTGTTACATCAGTGTAAAGTATAATTTGTCTGACCTCACTCTGCAGGATCATGACTGCGTGGTTGAAGTGATGATGCTCCAGGGTGGCTGACGTCCCATAGAGGAGAGCCAGAGCAGAGCCGGTTCTGGAGGATGAACAGAGGAGATAAATCATTCTGGCACCGATAAGGCACCAGTTTATGATAACACAGGCTTACTTGGCTTGAAACGCATTATTTGTGCCTCGGTGGTCCAAGTCGTGACACAAACAGCCAACCATGAGAGCCAGAATCTCAGCATCAGACAGGACGTCCTGGAAACCGGCTGTCTGCACAAAACAAAAGTGATCATCATCCATAGAAGAAGGAACGATAAGAACTATTTATTATATGTGTTTAATTTTTATTAATTGTGATCTATCTGTATACCTCGATAGGATAGGATAGGATAGGATAGGACAGGACAGGACAGGACAGGACAGGACAGGACAGGATAGGTTATGATAGGATAGGATAGGATAGGATAGGATAGGATAGGATAGGATAGGTTGGGATGGGATGGGATGGGATGGGATGGGATGGGATAGGATAGGTTATGATAGGATAGGATAGGATAGGATAGGATAGGATAGGATAGGATAGGATAGGTTATGATAGGATAGGATAGGATAGGATAGGATAGGATAGGATAGGATAGGATAGGATAGGTTAGGTTAGGTTAGGTTAGGATAGGATAGGATAGGATAGGATAGGATAGGATAGGTTAGGATAGGATAGGATAGGATAGGTTAGGATAGGATAGGATAGGATAGGTTAGGATAGGATAGGATAGGATAGGATAGGATAGGATAGGATAGGATAGGATAGGATAGGATAGGATAGGTTATGATAGGATAGGATAGGATAGGATAGGATAGGATAGGATAGGATAGGTTAGGATAGGATAGAATAGGATAGGATAGGATAGGTTAGGATAGGTTATGATAGGATAGGATAGGATAGGATAGGTTAGGATAGGATAGGATAGGATAGGATAGGATAGGATAGGATAGGATAGGATAGGTTAGGATAGGATAGGATAGGAGATTTCCTCGCTGTTAGTTCCTTTTCTTCTGTGTTTTATACCAAAAAGTACTCCAGTGTCACATCTTTTAATAGGTACTGACTGTGAGGATCTCTGCTGCTGGTGGTGGTGATGTGCACTAATTGTTTTGCAGGGCGTGGCAGCAGACGATCAGTGAAGACAGGTGTGGATCATTACCCAGCTCAGGAGAGCTGGGTACTTAAGCGGAGGAGGAACAAGAGACAGACGCCAGTTTGTTCCACTACATTTCGTGGTAACAGAGTGGCCTGTGATTAATGACCAGAGCGATTACTGCAGTGTTTAACCTGCCCTCTCTTTCCCTGTGTTTAGCCCGCTGTCCTGGAGCTCCTCTCCCGACAGCAGAACCTCAGCGTGGATCTCGAACCGCTCATTGTGAGGATTGGCTTCACCCTGGAACGTACTAGAGCTCCGTTGCGGTGTCACGCGACCAGCTCTCTCCCTCTGGCTCCCTGTCTGTCTCTGGCTTCCTCTGATCCACACCTTCCCGGTCCACACGCTGCTGTCAGCCCTGCTGCAGTCACGTCTGCACACACAGCACCCGGACCAGGATTTCATACCACGAACATCGACAGCCTGGATCACCACCCCTGCAGCAGCATCCTCGGATCTCTCCTCACACCCGGACGTCAAACACGATTACGTGAGTTAAGCGAGCACAATCCCCGCACACCGCAGATGGTATCTCAGCCTGTCACTAACCTCTCTCTCTCTCATAACCCAGGACCGTTCCTGTCCCGCACCAGCCCCGTCCTGAGTCTCTTCGTGCACATTTATTATTCACGTGTGTGTAAATTGGAGCACTGTAATATAATAAACACTGTTATCACTGAACGCTGTTTCCTCGCTCTGTGTGTGTTTGGAGTTTGGGTCACTTTGGGAGCTCGAAAACAACCCCACCTGGTTCGAACCATGACAGAACAAACTGGCCAAGAGAGCTCCCAGACCCAGCTCCAGACCGCACTCACCCAGCAGGGGATACTGCTGGGCCGGCATGACGCCTTCATGCAAGAGATAGCGAGGACTCAAGCTAACTTGTCTACGGAGCTCCACAGTTTAACACAGCAACTCACCAGTGTCATGTCTCGCCTCTCCCGCAGTCAGTCTCCTCCTCCTGCAGCAGCAGCAGCGGCGGCGCGTCCTGACCCACCTGAGGATACTGGCTACCGGCAGGTTGCCATCCCCGAGCCGGCACCCTTCGACGGAGACCCGAAGAACTGTAGAGGGTTCCTCCGGCAGTGCCGGATCATCTTCAGCCGGGCTCCTGAAGCCTTTCGTTCCGACGCCAGCAAAACCTCCTTCATCATCGGCTGGCTTAGGGACAAGGCTCTCAGGTGGGCAGACGCTTATATTGACACTCATCCCCTCGAAACCTCTTCATATCCCCAGTTTCTCGAGGCATTCACCGCTACGTTCTCGGACGGAGGAACGAAGGAGGACGCTATGCGGGAGCTACTCGCCCTTCGTCCCCGTCCACAACACATGGCCGACTTCGCCCTCGAGTTCCGGACCCTGGCTGCCCGCACTAGCTGGTCTGACGAGACCCTTCGTAGTGTGTTCCACAACGCCCTCCCGGAGAGTTTAAAGGAGGACATCGCTAGCCGGGAGGAACCAAGGACACTCGATGGGCTCATCAGTCTAGCGACCCGGTTAGATCGACGGACTCGAGGGCACTTCCGGGTACGCAATACAACCAGTTCCGCTTCCTCCTCACCGGTGCATGTAAGTCCCACATCTAACACAAGATGGCACTCTTCCCCCAGACGTGCACAAGCACCTGAACCCATCCACGCTAGCAGACATATAGGGCCGGCACCACCCACTAGATGGCAGCCACCCCACAGACGCCTCCCTTCTCCTGAACCCATGCAACTCGGGCAGGCTAAACTAAGCGCTAAGGAGCGCAGACGCCGCCGAGAAGCTGGGTCATGTGCGTACTGTGGGTCGCCGCACCACGAGGTCCGTGCCTGCCCCGAGACGCCAAAAGATTAGGCCCGTCAGTGAATGTGGGGGTCCTGACGGGCCCAGAAAAACAAAAACCCCGTATGATGCTACCTGCCGCCATCCATAGATTACACAGTGAGCCTATTACCTGCACCGTGTTTGTGGACTCAGGATCAGAGCAGAATCTGATTAGCCCCAGGTTGGTCAAGCAGGGAGGGATCTCTACCACGCCTCTGGTCAGACCCCTGAACGTCACAGCTCTGGACAGCAGCACTATGTCCCGGATCACCCACAGCACGGAACCCATTACTCTCACTGTGTCAGGTAATCATACTGAAACCATCTCCTTTCTTGTTTTTCCCACCACAGAGGCTCCCCTGGTTCTTGGATTTCCGTGGCTGGCCCTACACAACCCCCAGTTCAACTGGAAGCAGCAGGCCATCGTCGCATGGAGCGAGCCGTGTCTGCGTAGCTGCTTAAGGTCAGCCACACCAGCCAGCACCCCAGGTAAGGAGCCTCTCATCACCCCACCAGACCTGTCCCGGGTACCTACATGCTACCACGACCTGGGACAGGTATTCAGTAAGGAGCAAGCTGTCTCACTCCCGCCGCATCGTCCGTATGATTGTGCCATTGACCTCCTCCCTGGAGCTCCGCTGCCTTCAGGCCCCTTGTTCAGCCTTTCACGCCTGGAGCGGCTAGCCATGGAGGAGTACATCACGGAATCCCTTAAGAACGGACTGATACGGCCATCATCATCACCAGTGGGCGCAGGGTTCTTCTTCGTTGAGAAGAAAGACAAGAGCCTGCGCCCCTGCATCGACTACAGAAGCCTCAACAATATCACAGTAAAAAATAAATACTCTCTCCCTCTCTTGTCAGCAGCCATCGAGCCCGCGCACCAGGCTAGGATCTTCACAAAACTCGACCTTCGCAACGCCTATCACCTGGTGCGTATCAGAGAGGGAGATGAGTGGAAGACCGCATTCAAGACCCCCATAGGCCACTATGAGTATATGGTGATGCCCTTTGGATTGACCAACGCCCCGGCAGTATTCCAAAACCTAATCAATGATGTACTAAGAGATTTTTTAAATAAGTTTGTTTCTGTGTATCTGGATGACATTCTTATTTTCTCCCCCGACATGAAGACACACCAACGCCACGTACGTCAGGTTCTCCAACGATTACTGGAGAACCGACTTTTTGTCAAGGCTGAGAAGTGTGAGTTTCACGTAACCTCTGTGTCCTTCCTAGGCTTCATCCTTGAAGGTGGACACGTCCGGCCAGACCCAGCCAAGACCAAGGCGGTGGAGGAATGGCCGGTCCCTCAGTCTAGGAAGGAACTACAGAGGTTTCTGGGGTTTGCTAATTTCTATAGACGGTTCATCAAAGGTTTCAGCACAATTGCCGCACCCCTCACTGCACTGACTTCAACTAAAACTGTTTTTCAGTGGAGCCAGGCGGCAGCAGATGCTTTCATGGAACTGCAGCGGCGGTTCACACAGGCACCAGTGCTCGCCCACCCCGATACTTCCGTCCAGTTCGTGGTGGAAGTGGACGCCTCCGACGTCGGGGTGGGAGCAGTCCTGTCCCAGCGAGACAAGACGGACGGTAAATTGCACCCATGTGCTTTCTTTTCTAGGCGGTTCACCCCAACCCAGCAAAACTACGACATCGGTGACCGAGAGCTCCTAGCAATCAAGCTAGCTCTGGAGGAGTGGCGTCACTGGCTGGAGGGTACTGAGCTACCAGTGATCATCTGGACAGATCACAAGAATCTGGAGTACATTCAGGCCGCCAAGAGACTTAACCCCCGTCAATTCCGCTGGTCATTATTCTTTTCCCGTTTTCATCTCAACATCTCTTACAGACCCGGATCAAAGAACGTAAAGCCCGACGCACTATCCCGGGTGTTCCAACATGACGACCCTCCAGCTCAGCCTGCCTCCATCCTGCCCTCCTCCTGCGTGGTGGCCTCGGTCACCTGGGAGATCGAGCGGGAGGTTCGCGCCGCACTACTGCGCGAACCAGACCCAGGGGGTGGACCGCCCAACCGGACCTACGTCCCAGCAGCCGTCCGAGGGCTTGTTCTACGCTGGGGTCACACATCTCGACTATCCTGTCACCCCGGAGTCAGCCGCACCATAGAGCTGCTCCGGCGGTACTTCTGGTGGCCGTCGCTGCACAAAGACGTCAAGGACTATGTTGCCGCCTGCTCCACATGCACCCGGAACAAGTCTTCGCATCAGCCACCAGCCGGACTCCTTCAACCCCTATCCATACCCTCCAGACTTCGTCACAGGACTGCCCCCATCAAAAGGCAAGTCAGTTATCCTCTCTATTATAGACAGATTCTCCAAGTCTTGCCATTTGGTTGCTCTCTCCAAGCTTCCTTCCGCACAGGAAACAGCTAATCTCCTCGTGCAACATGTGGTCAGGCTCCACGGCATACCCACGGAGATCCTGTCCGACAGGGGGCCTCAGTTTGTCTCACGGGTCTGGAGGGACTTCTGCTCATCACTTGGATCCAAGACAAAACTCACCTCTGGTTATCACCCACAGACAAACGGACAGTGTGAACGCCTCAACCAAGAGATCGAGAACCAGCTGCGGTGTGTGTGCTCGCTTAACCCCACCTCCTGGTCCCTGCATCTCCCTTGGGTCGAGTATGCGCACAATACGCGCGTTTCCACTGCCACCGGATTGTCTCCCTTCGAGGTATGTCACGGCTTCCAACCCTCTCTCCTCCCAGACTCTCACCCGGATCCTCTTATCTCCTCTGTACAGGGCCACCTCCGCAAGGTCCGGCGGATCTGGACTACGACCCAGAATGCCCTCCAGAGGACGGCCGCCCAAAACAAAAGATGGGCGGACAGGAAGAGGATCCCGGCCCCCACGTATGTTACAGGTCAGAAAGTCTGGTTGTCTGCCCAGGACTTCCCGTTTAAAGCAGCAAACCGGAAGCTAGCCCCCAGGTTCCTGGGTCCCTACGAGGTGGAAGCCGTGATCAGCCCCACTACCCTCCGGCTGAAACTACCCCGTAATTTCAGAATTCACCCAGTCTTTCACGTTTCACAGATCAAACCAGTGCACACCAGTCCCCTCAACCCTGACACACCGCCCCCTCCGCCCCGTATCATAGATGGACACCCCGCCTTCACTGTGCGTAGGATCGTGGGAGTCCGTCCTCTGGGTCGTGGGTGTCAGTATCTCGTGGACTGGGAGGGATACGGCCTCGAGGACCGGTCTTGGGTTCCCCGGTCCGCGATACTCGACCCGTCCCTCATCACTGATTTCGAACAGTCTGCCGCCTCCACATCATCCGCTATTGCCACCACCTCCACCTCCTCCATCCGTGCCAGGCCCTCCTCGCCCCCGTCCTCCGCCCCGTCTCAGTTTAGGGCCCCTTCTAACGCTCTGTTTTTTTTCAGGTGTGGGGTCGCTGGGTCGGCCGCCAGGAGGCGTCCGTTAAGGGGGGGGGTACTGTGAGGATCTCTGCTGCTGGTGGTGGTGATGTGCACTAATTGTTTTGCAGGGCGTGGCAGCAGACGATCAGTGAAGACAGGTGTGGATCATTACCCAGCTCAGGAGAGCTGGGTACTTAAGCGGAGGAGGAACAAGAGACAGACGCCAGTTTGTTCCACTACATTTCGTGGTAACAGAGTGGCCTGTGATTAATGACCAGAGCGATTACTGCAGTGTTTAACCTGCCCTCTCTTTCCCTGTGTTTAGCCCGCTGTCCTGGAGCTCCTCTCCCGACAGCAGAACCTCAGCGTGGATCTCGAACCGCTCATTGTGAGGATTGGCTTCACCCTGGAACGTACTAGAGCTCCGTTGCGGTGTCACGCGACCAGCTCTCTCCCTCTGGCTCCCTGTCTGTCTCTGGCTTCCTCTGATCCACACCTTCCCGGTCAACACGCTGCTGTCACCCCTGTCGCAGTCACGTCTGCGCACACAGCACCCGGACCAGGATTTCACACCACGAACATCGACAGCCTGGATCACCACCCCTGCGGCAGCATCCTCGGATCTCTCCTCACACCCGGACGTCAAACACGAATCCGTGAGTTAAGCGAGCACGATCCCCGCACGCCGCAGCTGGTATCTCCACCTGTCGCTAACCTCTCTCTCTCTCATAACCCAGGACCGTTCCTGTCCCGCACCAGTCCCGTCCTGAGTTTCTTCGTGCACATTCATTATTCACGTGTGTGTAAATTGGAGCACTGTATTATAATAAACACTGTAATCACTGAACGCTGTTTCCTCGCTCTGTGTGTGTTTGGAGTTTGGGTCACTTTGGGAGCTCGCAAACAACCCCACCTGGTTCGAACCATGACACTGACTTCTAATTATGTTCTGCTTCTTATCTAGAACAATGTTTCAAGAGAGATAATTAAGTGAACATCAGATCTTCTGCTACCTCCTGCTGCTCTTACACTCCCAAAATCTGCGTGACACCTTTTACTTTTTTTACTCTATAGTATTACTAAATAGGGATGCAACAATACCATACCATTTTTTTCAAACCAATACAATACCGATACTTGGATCTGACTACTTGCCGATACCGAGTATCAATGCTGATACTTCTACCACACAAAAAAATGCAATGAATTTGAAGACAGGTTTGATTTTCTTCTCTGCTTGTTACAACAAATGACTGTGAACTCGATAAAAAAATCAAATATTCATCAAAATGAACAACAAACCTAATATTTCAAGTGAAAAATACAAATTTTCTGTGTAATTTTTGCAGAATTTCCACATTCTAAGTATCGGTTCATGGTGTTAGTTAACTAACTGATACCGATACCAGTATTGATATCAGTGCATCTCTATTACTACACATAAACAAATTTTGAAAATGTCAGTGGGAAATCCATTTTGAGACTTACTGCAATCATAACAAACATGCACTGCGACACATTGAAAGCGTGCCTCCAGTTATGATACGGGACAGTTCGGTAGTTCTTCCTCACAGTCAGAAGCCAGCGGCACAAAACCTACGAGGGGACAGACGAACAGGCCGCACACGTTGTACAAGCACATGGTTATTCCCTCTAGAATTAAAACTACACATACTCTGAGCTCTGTGTTCTCGAGCCTCACCTCATAGTCAATTTTAAACTTCTGGACCACACCGAGTTCCTGAAACATCCGTAGTGAGGCTGTGATCATTGCGTCACTGTCCAAGGAAAAGTCGTTGAAGTGAAACTCATTGATGCCCAGCTCACTGCTCAGGGGGATCTTAGCAGCCTGGAGGGGGAGAGGTACACAAGAAAAAAGAAACTAGCCAACAAAATTTAAATAAACTGTAATAACTGGAGCTAAAGCATCAAACACTGAGGATTTAGATTAAAGATTACCTTTAATCTGTCAACTTCTACTTTAGAGCAGGTAGCGTGGTAAGACAACATCTGAAAAAGTAAAGTAATGCGATACAGAAGATGGATTCAGATATTATGATCCTAGAACATCAGCTAAATTACTAAGATCTTCTCTCAATAATCTTCAACCTGTCACATTTATCTTGTTGCATAATCCGGATTAGACCAGCACATCTCTGCTTTATTTTTGTCACATTTTGGGACACGTAAAGTAACAAAAATCCTCTACAGGATTAAAAAGCAGCAGTGAGAACACTGACTGGCAGATTTATTTATTATGAACTGCTGAATGCAGGTAAAATATTTATTGTGGAGAAAGAGAAGTGTGTTTTCGGTGGATAATGTGACAGCTAAGGTTAGATGCTGAGCAGAGGAGCCGAAAATGTTCAGAGACCGTATGGAATTGGTTAAAGTTTAGATTAGCATCTACAGGAGAAACCACCACACATTGTTTTAACTGCAAACAAAAATCTGTTATATGTATTTCATCATCATAATTCTAGTCTAACAGGGTTACAATGTACCATGTAAATAAAAATATAAAATTATTAGAAAGAAAAAAAAACTAGAATAATAAAAATACGTACATCCAGTGCTACTGACTGTTTGGCCCACGTCTTCTTCACTTGGTTGTACATCATTGTATTGTTGATCCCAAGTCCACAGAATATCACAAATGCCTGCAAACAAAGAAAATTAACTTGATTATTTTTGGAAAAAATTTTGAGGATTTACACACAAGCCAAAGTTTTGTCCTGTTGTGTTTAGAAATTTGCATAGACTGACCTCAAACAGTCTCTGGTCTGCATCATTGAACGTCTTCCTGTCCAAGCGGTTCAGGATTTGAGCGACCCCTAAAGAAAACATGCGATTTGTCTATTAAGATTTCAGCTTCACTGTGAGAAATTGTTTTGCAAATTTACAGGAAAATATTGGCAGTTGGATTAAAGCTGCAATCCGGAGTTTCCCTTTTTGGGAATCGCTGCACCTTTAAATCTCGCCAGCGTCTGCTCTCATCCGTGCACGCCACCTTTGTTACAATGGACTTTTCATGGGGAAGTTACATTTATAAAATGTATAGGTTTACCTAAGGTAGTTGCTGCTCCATGATTCACGTGTCTTTGCAGAGTGGTAAACAACTTGCAAACAGTAGTTCTTCAGGATATGTGCGCTTGGTTTATTGATAGGTGTACTATACAGATGTTGAATGCTATTGGCTAATGCTGGGCGGCGCTCAGTGAAAATTAAATGCACCGGGGAGCTTTGACAAAGAAAAAGGTATGATGGTTTTCCTATTATATTACAGAATCGGGTCAGATTATCACTTTTATGGAATTTCAAAAAATCTTACACAACTCCAGAAAAGGTAAAATCTCCAGATTGCTGTATTTTCCTGTTAATTTTGGTTCTATAATTTCAATGGCTTCTTTTAATCCAGTGTTTGCATTTATAGTTTTCTGATTTCTTAACTTTGTTATTGTTCCAGTCTGTAATATTATTATTTCCTGTGCATGGATCTGATATGGATGAGCTGAGGTTAGTTGTTCTATTGAATGTCACATTGTTTCCTTTTCACACTTTTTGGATGTTTCTGTCTTCTTTTGCTAAATGTTCATCTATTTCTCCTACTTTTGTTTTCTCACATGACATAGAAGATGGAAACAACACAGATGATATGTCACATTAACATCTACTGACATGTGAGAAACAGTGCAGTCAACAGTGTATGTGCATTGTGTGTCTGGAAAAAAGAACATGGGGATAACCAATATAGAAAAAATATAAAAGGACATTTATAGAATCGTTAGTGAGATTTCTGTGATCAGTTTGAGAGTTAAAAAATTCAGTAACTAATGATAGGTTTCCACTTTTCCCTCTTAGAAATGACTCTACCAACAACACACTATTGGAATATAAGAGAACAATATACAAAAAAAAAAGATACTGTGAATTTCAGATTAAGTACACAAAACATTTATTTTGTAATAGGAAAAAACAACATACACAGCTGTTAAAATATGCTATGTTTTTTCAATAAATTGTATAAAATAAATGCATGAAACCTTCTCTGTTTTATAGGACAGCCAATGCTAAAATGTCTTAAATCTGAATTCCTGTGGAGAGTTGTCACTCTGAAAAAGAAGAAATGTTTTTGCAGTTTCCACTTAAAAATAAAATGACGTAACTCAGGAATTTGTACATTAAGAGAGAAAAAAGAGGCGATGACTGTAACTAAGTTCTTCAGATCAACTCTTCCTGCCTGCTCAAGGATTCCAGCTCGCTTCCTCTTTGAGGATCACTTCCTGTGAAACAGGAAGATCATGAAGGCAATGAAATCAATTTTTCTACATGTATTTAGGAATTAAAGAAGAAATGGTCCTTTGTGGGTGATGCGTGCCAAACAAACTTTACCTTTGAAGAAATTTGTCTGTACAAACAGTCTCCTCTTGATGGTGCAGTGCTGATTATATCGGATGTCACATGGTCATTCTCCACCTTCCACTTAAAATTTAAGATAGACAAAACTTTAGATACTGAAGGAGAATTGGAAGCAAAAATTTGGTTCTGTAAAATATTAAAGAGGCCCTTCCATTAAAAACGTTTTTTTTTAAGGTTTCTGTTGAATATTTTAGCTCCACATGTGTTCTTACCTTCATAGTGGGTGTGTTAAAACAGGTCAACAACTTCTCTTCTAGTTTTTATCTCTCAAACTACGCAGGTGGTGATAAAACCCGAGTTCTCCCGAGTGCGAATGGCCTGTATCTGTTTCGTCACAACTCCTTTGTTCGTTAGTATTCATCAGCTCCCGCAGTTGAAACCACGCCTAGCATGCTGCTGGCTAAAAGCTGTAGCACAAGACGTAGCAAACAGGAAGACACGACATCTGACGTTACCATGCGCAGCAGGGCAGGAAACAGTATTCTTTGCTCTCATAGGCTAGTTTGTTAGCCAATCTGAGTCCAGCAAATTCGAATAATGAATATGAACGAGCGGCTGCTCGAGGCCTGACGGAATAATCCGGAACCACCCGAATTTCAACGCAGACAGATTGAAAGGTCTGTTAATCAGTGTTTCCTGATGTTTTTTAGATATAAAATGTTTCATATTACTGGTTAATACTTAAGAAATAACCACAAAGTCCTGAAATTTGTATGAAATGGCCTCTTTAATAACACTTACTGAGGTCAAACTGGTAAAGGGAACAATCAGAAGTATTTTTGCTGTACTGAAGGATTAAAGCAGCAAATCCAGACAAGCTAAGTGAACATAGTGTCTTTAGCTTGTCCATCCATGTCCTGTACCTGCCTGGTACTGTTTAGATGGCAGAAGGAAACCAGAGAAAAGCTACACAGCACAGGAAAAAACGCAACCCTGAACTTTCAGAACAGTGGTTTTTTATTTTTAATTTCTATTCTCATAAAATTGCCAAAAACTAAATACTGATGGACATGTTACTTTTGAACAGTGGTGTCAAACGAGGATGCGACGACACACGACTGCAAGAAAAACAGAATTTATTTACAGAGAGAACATCAGATGCCAACAATTCACATTAAGACATGCATAGACAAATAATAATAATAATAAAAATTGTTCTTCTATTAACATTTAACATGACTCAACAGGTAAAAATCCTTTCTCAAGTTCATTAGCTGGAAAATTGCCCAGAAACAATAGCTAATTTATTTAGATTCTATAATTAAAAACTTAGTTACAGCTTTTGTTTATAACAATTGTTTATCAATCAGTTTCAACTAAAATACCTTAACATACAGTACATACAGCTCATAATATTATGTTATTTGCTCCTCAGCAACAGAATGGCAGGTTCTGAAAATAATCAATAATCAGATTAATCAGTGAGCAGCTTTGTTAGCTTCAGTTTGTCAAACAATAAAGAAATATTACTGGACAGATGTTTGTACTTACAGTGGAATGTGATGATGAAGTCATGAGTTGAGATGAATATTCTTCTGAGAGGAAAGTTGTGACCACATGGCAGGATGAGCTGTTGACTCTTTCATTGCTCACCGAGGTACCTGCGAGGTACCTGACCTACGAAAGATTATCGGATTTGGATTGTGGATGTTGGATATTACTAAGAAGAGGAATTTTTGTTTTTTTATCTACTGGACTAACGTTCTTCTGTTCCTTCTCCAGAAGAACTTCAACATTGTGTTTTAGTTCCTTTTGTTTTACTTTCAGAATAAACCCATTTTTATTGACATATAATCCCCTTCTCTGCTCGCTGCATTCAAGTTCAGTCCATGAACAGAATCATTACAGTGTACAGTTTTTGTGGAAAGACTGTATGGTATTGTTAGATTTTGGATTTTTTTAAAGGTACAATATGTAAGTGTTGTGTCTCTGAGGTTTTGTTTCTGTTTTAAGGTTTCATTTATGCTCTGTTTTATTCCTCCTGGTTGTGTCTCTTCCTGTTGTGCTTTTATTTTGACTTTGGTTGTATTTCCTGTTTCACTCCTCATATGTCCTCACTTCCTGTTTACTTCCTCTGTGTTCCTCAGTTCAGTATTTTTCCGTTCAGGTGTTTTTAGTTGAGTTAATTAGTTTAGTTTAGTATTTAAGTGTCTTGTGAGTATCAGTGTTTGTCGGTTCGTTCTCTCTGTCTCTGTAGAAGCTCTATCTTCGACTGTGGAATCTTTGTTTTTGGTTTTTGGATTTACTGCCTGCTCCAGTGTGGATTATTTCGTGCTCGTATTTTTTTTCCTCCGTTCCATCCGGTCTTCTCCGAGCACTTCCTCCACACTCTGTAAAGGTTTTTCTGGTTTTGCACTGACATTATTATTATTAAACCTTTTGTCTTTCTACCCCTTATGACTACTCTCTTACATTTGGGTCCAACCCTAAGTAGTACAGATCATAACAGTAAGATTTAAACCTTGTGGTCAAATCTGAGTCCTGCAGATCATTTAGAAAACAAACCCGTCTGCTCTCAGTCACTCACCTCCTCCCCTCCCTGATTTTTCTGCTGGGTTGCCAGTTCTGATGTTGATCCTCATTTTATTTCTCTTGTATTTGTTAAATTTTGGGTAAAGATGTCATGGTTTCTTACGTTTACTATAAGTTAACTCAGGGCCACTTCTTTTGTTGAATTCCAGCTGCTTGTGTTGAAGACTTGGCAGCCTTGCAGACTCACATGTGATTCGTTATGGAACCAGGTAGTCTGGACGTGTAAATAATGATTACGGTCCGAGCTAGCTTTTTTAAAATGACAGAAACTAGTGACCACCCAGCCGTCTGAGATCGAGAGCTGTTACAATGTGACTTAATTTTCAACATCGGTGGGACATTAAACTGTTGTGTGAGTATTTCCCTGTAAAAATCTTACATGTTGCACCTTTAAACAGAATTGTGTTACATCTCTTATCACCATGTTGGTGCTAAAACACTATTTTAAGTGAGTTAGGAATTATTCATGTCTCAAGTCTTTGTGGCAGCTGGTTAGTAGCTTGATAACAAACAAATGTAGCTAGTTTTTAGCCAAACGGCCAACTTAAAATCATTTTTTGTCAAGTTGTCTGTTACATGTCAACACAACACTGGATTGTTTCATCCACACATACAACTAGACCGAAGAACAGGACCAGGAAGTTGAAACATGTGGTTCCAGAACAACTTTGAGTCCCTCTTCCTCAATGTAAATAAAATGGACACAGTTAGAAAATACAAAATAAATCTCATATTTGTTTTGTAGGTGTTGACTTTAGTGAATTCCGATTGTTCTTACTTTGCTGCAGAATATTCAAATATTTATTTTTCCAATGTGTTTTTGTCAGGGTCTGGGGTTTTTGTGTTGGGGATTGATGTTGGTGATGGTTTTTTCACTGTAGTTGTGTGTTTTCACTGGTGACTATGGGGATCTCTGCAGCTGGTGAGTGTGGTGCTTGTGACACTAATTGTCAGTTCCAGGGCGTGGCAGTCATCAGTGGTTGCAGGTGTGGATCGTTACCCAGCTCAGGAGAGCTGGGTATTTAAACAGAGGAAGAACCACAGACAGGCGCCAGTTCGTTGTCTCTTACACACCCTTAACGTGGTACAGAGTGGCCGGGGATTATTTATGACAGTTGTTTTCGTTAGTGCTACTAACCTGCCTTCTCTTCCTCATCTCTTAGTCGTATATGCTGGAGCGCTCCTCCAGCTCTGAGTGCCTCACCGGTCACCGCGCTGCTGTCACTCCTGTCACAGTATCGACTGTGCGGACAGCCCCTGGAGCCGGAATAGAGGACTCACCTCCGACGGGGTTTCAGCGGTCGTGAGCATTCCGACCCGCTCTCCTTTCCCCGTCCTCGGACCCGTGTCCTGGAGCATCCTCCAGAGCCAGTGCCTCTGCGTGGTGAGTACCCGCATATTGTGAGCACTGGTTTTTGACACGGAAGTATTAGAGCTCAGTTGCGGAGATACGCGACTGGCTCTTTCCCTCTGGCTCCTGTCTGTCCCTGGTCGCCTCTGGATCCACACCTCTCCGGTGAGCGCGCTGCTGCCTCCCCTGCTGGACCCACGCAGGCATCGACAGCACCGCGTCCCGGACCTCACCGTACTGCCTCGACTCCTGGAGCACCACCCCCGCTGCAGTGTCCCTCGGATCTCACCACACGCAGCTTCAGTCACCGCGTCACTGTGAGTATCCGAGCACTATCCCCGCACACTGCAGCGGGCTGTTTTCATGTCAATAACGAGCCTCTCCTCCAGGATCGAGTCTCCACCCCACTGCCGTTCCAGTCCTGGGTTTTTTCATCGTGCACATTTCAGTTTCACTGTACTGTTGTCTTGTGCATGTTATACAATAAACTCACTATCACTGATTACTGGATCTCGTGTGTGTGTCTTGGAGTTGGGTCGCTTTGGAGTTCAGCTCAACCCCCCATACCTGGTAACTGAACCTGACAGAACGAACTGGCCAAATGAACTCCCTGACCCAGCTCCAGACCACACCTAACCCCGAGATCCAGGTCCCCATGGAGAGACTGGACCGGGTGCTGGCAGCAGTTTTTAAGTCCACAGACTTAAAATATATTCATTTCGCTCTTGGACTGGCACAGGACATTTTTTCACAGCACCCACAGTTTCGGCAGCTTCCCCAGGTCTCGGACCTGGCCGTTCACATTGCCATAGCCCGGGGAAGCTGCATCTGCTACAAACAGGTTAAAACTCATGCCTGTTCTTCATCCGCTGCTGCCAGCCCCCCAGCACCCACCGTTCCACCCGGTGTCAGAGATGCTTTGTCCGCTCTCCACTCCTCTGCTGCCCGGACCCGCTCCTGGCTGAACATGGGTTCCAGCCTCGAGGACGTCGCAGTCCGCGACGCACCCAGGACCAGAGTTCCAGAGGGTCCCGGTTCCAGAGTTCCAGAGGGTCCCGGTTCCAGAGTTCCAGAGGGTCCCGGTTCCAGAGTTCCAGAGGGTCCCGGTTCCAGAGTTCCAGAGGGTCCCGGTTCCAGAGTTCCAGAGGGTCCCGGTTCCAGTTCTCGCGAGGGTCCAGGTTCCAGTGCTCGCGAGGGTCCAGGTTCCAGTGCTCGCGAGGGTCCAGGTTCCAGTGCTCGCGAGGGTCCAGGTTCCAGTGCTCGCGAGGGTCCAGGTTCCAGTGCTCGCGAGGGTCCCGACGCCTCTGGTTCTCACGAGGGTCCCGACGCCTCCAGGTCTCACGAGGGTCCCGACGCCTCCAGGTCTCACGAGGGTCCCGACGCCTCCAGGTCTCACGAGGGTCCCGACGCCTCCAGGTCTCACGAGGGTCCCGACGCCTCCTGTTCGCCCGAGGGTCTCGACGCCTCCTGTTCGCCCGAGGGTCTCGACGCCAGCTGTTCGCCAGAGGGTCTCGACGCCAGCTGTTCGCCAGAGGGTCTCGACGCCAGCTGTCCGCCCGAGGGACCCGCCGACCGCTGTCCGCCCGAGGGTCCCGCCGACCGCTGTCCGCCCGAGGGTCCCGCCGACCGCTGTCCGCCCGAGGGACCCGTCGATCGCTGTCCGCCTTCTCCTGGGTTCGAGGGCGTTGCAGTCCGCGACGCGCCTCCAACGCCAGGGGCCGAGGGCGTCGCCGTCCGCGACGCGCCTCCAACGCCAGGGGCCGAGGGCGTCGCCGTCCGCGACGGCCCTCCAGCGCTTCCTCCCGGGTCCGAGGACGTCGCGGTCCGCGACGGTCCTCCAACGCCTGGGTCCGAGGGCGTCGCGGTCCGCGACGGTCCTCCAACGCCTGGGTCCGAGGGCGTCGCCGTCCGCGACGGTCCTCCAACGCCTCCGCCAGGGTTCGAGGACGTCGCCGTCCGCGACGGTCCTCCAACGCCTCCGCCTGGGTTCGAGGACGTCGCCGTCCGCGACGGTCCTCCCACGCCTCCGCCTGGGTTCGAGGACGTCGCCGTCCGCGACGGTCCTCCAACACGTCAGACTGGGTTCGAGGAAGTCGCCGTCCTCGACGTTCCTCCAACACCGGGGTCCGGGGACGTCGCTGTCCGCGACGGTTCCCCGATGGCATCAGATCCAGTTTCCAGACCGCCTAGGCCTCCAAGACCACCCAGACCTCCATTCGGCATCAGCGGCCGTCTCTCTGCTGGCAGCAGTGGCCGCACTCCAGATGCCAGGCGCCTCCTCGTTCCGCGGCTCTCAAGTCGCGCTCCAGACGTCAGGCGCCTCTTCACTCCGCGGCTCTCAGGCCGCTCTCCAGGCGCGCTGCGCCTCTTCGCTTCGCGGCACCTAGGCCGCTCTCCAGGCGCGCTGCGCCTCTTCGCCTCGCGGCACCAAGGCCGCTCTCCAGGCGCGCTGCGCCTCTTCGCCTCGCGGCACCA
>SSNP01000092.1:382736-415503 GCA_006937955.1 Pachypanchax playfairii | reverse complement strand
TCGCCAGAACCGGACAGTTCGCCACAATATGCCCTTTCTTTTTACAATAAAAGCACGTCACGTTATCATTAGTTTTTAACTGAGGCGACTCTGATTTATTTCCAGCACCCCCAGAGGCAGGAGTCACACTTTGCTCTGCAGGCAAAAATGCCTTCTTTATTACATCTTTACCATTTCCATTAACTTTTTCAAATTTATTAAAGCCATAAGGGCGCTCAAAACTCATTTTATGCGTCAACATATACTCGTCAACGAGCACGGCAGCTTGTGACACATCTTTAACTTTATTTTCATTTAAATAGGTTGTTACTTTTTCGGGCAAACAGTTCTTAAATTCTTCCATTAATATTAGCTGTTTTAGCTCAGAAAAATCAGTCACTTTTTGAGACAAACACCATCTATCAAAAAGCATTTCCTTATCACGTACAAACTCAACGTATGTTTGATCATTATTCTTTCTGAGCCTCCGAAACTTCTGCCGGTATGCTTCAGGCACCAATTCATAAGCTTTCAAAATAGCATTTTTAACTTTATCAAAGTCCAAGCTATCTTCTACAGACAGTGACGCATACGCCTCTTGTGCCTTTCCCACAAGTGTGCACTGTAGTAACAGAGACCACACATCTTTAGGCCATTTAAGTGCCGATGCCACTCTTTCAAACAAAGTAAAATATTTATCCGCGTCTCTCTCATTAAATTGCGGTACCAAACGAATATTTTTACTCACGTCAAACTCTCTGGGTTCGCGCGGCCCACCCGCAGCAAGCTCGAGTTGACGCAGACGGATCTCCGCGTCCTTCTCCACCTTTATTTGTTCCACGCGGAGCTCAATTCCCCTTAACGCAATCCGCTCACGCTCCAATTCGAGTTCTTTTAGACGCACTGTATCCTCCACAGACAACATGTCTGAAGACGAAGGCATCATCTCCTTCTCCGAAACACTGGGCGGAAAAACTCCATCCTTAACCAACGCATTTAATATTTCGTCCCTTATAATTTTCTTTTTAGCTTGTTTAGGCACAGCTACCTTAAATTGTTCGGCCACTAACAACAATTGCTCTCTAGTGCATTTATTTAAATCCTCCAATGTTGGCGCCTTAGAAAACTCCTCTAGGTTAAACTCCATAATTAACCAGAATCAGACAGCCAATTACAAAAAACGCACAATAAGCTCAAACAACAAGGTCCTGCTAAGCCCACTAAAGTCCCTCACACTCACACAAAGTCGTTAAACAAAGCCCCAATTGTGCCAAAAATCCAAAATGACCCAATCAAAAAATACTACCTGCTACTAACAAAAGGTAACAAAGGGCACGACCAGGCTTCACTAGGGATCCTTTTGTTTAACGAGCCCCCATAAATATGTTATGACCCAAAGGACAAAACATATTTAAAAGGACACGGACAAGGAGCAAAATTCAAATTAGTTTTATTGAATTAAGTTTCTTCATATTTTTTTGTTTTAAGTTTTCGTCAGAGCCGACGTTCCTTTCCCCGTGCCCTAAAATAGAAGAAAACAGCAAAAAACACAAAGTAGCAAAAGAAAGATGGACCTGGTGAGCCGGCAAAACATAAAATAAGGCCGTGGTCGCAGGCCAACTGCTATGCAGCCGTAGGAGCTGCTCCCACGGCCACACTAAGAAAAAGACAAAAAGGTCCTAAACCCAAAAATAAATAAAGAAGCGAAAACAGGACAGCCGGTCCCACCAGGCCAAAAGAACAAAAAGAGCAAAAGCTGAGCTAACCCAAACGCTAAATCATGGAGCTAAGCTCCGACCTACGACCAGTGACCCCAGCAGGTGGCAGGCAGGTACGCGCACCAGAGGCGCGCCCAGAGCTGGAGCGAGGGAGGAGAGAGAGAGCGAGCGCGCCTAAAGGCCAGCCTATTTATAGGCGGGCGGAGGCAAGCTCTCCAAGACATAAAAAAACCTACAAAAAAGGAAACCTACAAAAGAGGACAAAAAGATTCACAAAGTTGTCCAAACAACAGAAAAGTATAATTACAAAAGTAGAATTACCAAAAAGGATAACTCCAAAAAGGTTTCCCAAAAATTACAAAATATACTTACAAAAAAGGTAAGGAAAAATAATATAAAAGAACACTATGTGCCCAGCACATAACAATGACACTGAATTTGTTGCAGTAAAAGGGTGATCCTTCTAGGTCCAGTAAAGGCCTGTTTGTTTACTAAATGGATTACTGCAATCATTTTTCATGTTATTATGTTTTGCACAGAAGTGAAGCTAAAGGCAACTAACTGGTTTAAATGGTTTTCATGTATTCACACTCTGTTTCAGAATGTGTTGAATATGGGAAACGATTTGGTGATTTCAATTCTTGTTGGACTTGCTAGTCTGTTGAGGACTAGTTTTATTTTGAAAGGTCTAGCTAAACGTTCAAACAGATGACCTCACATTACCTCCTTCAAGCAGTAGTTCATCCTGATTCATTAACTTGATAACTCTAAATAACACTGTTGTACAATTAGACACAGGTTGCCAGTGAGGCTGTGTGTCTTATTCAGGATGGAGCAGGAGATAAACTAACAAATTGGGGCGTCATCCTCAGTGATGAGGGAGTTTTTTTGGTTTTTTTTTAGTGAAGAAGATGCTGAGCTGAAAGGTAAAGTTCTTGATTTACTGGTCTGTCTACATTCTGACCCTTATCTGGTCATGAGATCTGGATCCTGACTGAAAGAAAAAGCTACTGGATACAAGCAGCAGAAAAGAACTTCCTCTACAGGGTGTCTGGCACAGCCTTAGAGATAAGGGGAGGAGCTCTACTCTTTCAGTTTTTATCTCTCAAACTACGTAGGTGGCGATAAAACCCGAGTTCTCCCGGGTTCCAATGGCCGGTATTTGTTTCGTCTCAACTCCTTTGTTCGTTAGTATTCATCAGCTCCTGCAGTTGAAACCACGCCTAGCATGCTGCTGGCTAAAAGCTGCAAGCATAAGACAGTACGTGTGCTGTTGTCATGCGCAGTGGGGCAGGAAAAAGTATACCTTGCTCTGATAGGCTAGTTAGCCAATCAGAGTCCAGCAAATCTGAATAATAAATATTAATGAGTTGCTGCCCGAAGCCTGATGGAACCAGCCCAATCTTTATGCAGATAGATTGAAAGGTCTGTTAATCAGTGTTTCATGACATTTTTTAAATATAAGATATATATATTACAGGTTAATACTTAAGAAATAACCACAAAGTCGTGAAATTTGGGTGAAATGGCCTCTTTAAGGAATGTTAGACGATTCATTCACTACAGTCATTGCTCCGTTCCCATCTACTCATCTGTAACGTCCAGGATTCCTTTGTGGAATATGTAAATATGCAATTTGATTTAGTTAATAAGTCAGTACAGAGCACTTGATTAAGAATCACATAGGAAACAACGGTCCCATTGGTTTTATAACAGGTTTGTTCTATTGGAATATATTGTATATATATATATACATATGTATGTATGTATGTATGTATGTATATATGTTTTTTATATAAATATAGACCAGATGTTTCTATCCCAGCAGTATGTTCCTCACTGCTATCTGTCTTGGTGAGTGTATTAGAGCAGTTATGGGAAAAGTCTGTGATGCTTGATGATTTTTACCACAACAGCAGTACCAGAAGTGCCGTAAGTAAATTTGCGGTTGCTAAGTAACTCCATAAAAATGCTGTGTATTTGTCCCACTAGTGAATTAGCCCACACACAAGCACATGAAAAGATTTAGAACAGAAGTGAAGTCTATCATTTCCCCCCTGCAGCTAATCCCTCTCACACAGACACTTACACAATATGACACAGAGTAACACATACATATTCAGATAATTATTATGTAGCTTTACAACATAAACACAAAAAACCAGACCTGACATGACTGAGGAAACTGCTTCATGACCATGCATTCATTCATCTTTTGATTTTGTTAAATCTGGTCAACAAGCACAGTAAAACTTATCAAACTGTCTTTTCACAAACTCTCTATGGACGTTGTTTTAACCCACAAATTCCACCAGTTCTAATTTTCTCATGGTGAATTGCAACACTTAAATAAAATAAATAGCTATATTTCTAAAAACACTATATCTCCACGGGGTGTTCAGAGGGGTGCAGAATGAGAGTACAGTGTTTCTTTGAAGTAAAATATAATAAAATATTTATTTTGACGGGCATGATGTTGGTATTATGTTTACATTTACCAGCCAATAGAGTGCGCCATTGCAGGTTGCCTAATAAGGTAAATAGTCAGTAATAGTGAGGCTGGTACTTTGGAGGGAGGAGGAGTCGGTGGGTTGAACTGCTGCTTCGGAGCCCTTGGGATTTTGTTGTCCTTCTCAGGAGAGGAGCAACCAGAGAAGATCGGGGGACATTGGGGTTTTTTTTTGAGTAATTTTCACAGCATCGAAGCGCACGCAGGGGTCACGAGTCTGGCGCCCCAACGGCTGGAGGCCTTGTTCTGTTGTTGTGGCATCCGTGTACCGGGTGTCACAGTGGTGTTCATGTCCCATTCCCTTTAATGCACTGGACAAGATATTCCTCTAAATGAATAGATGAAAATAAATGGACAATTAATTAATCAAATTGTCTGAGCCTCTCATAAAGCATGTGTTGATGTGATGTTACGATGATCCCACATCTCTGATGGTTTTGATGTAAAACGACTGACACCTCCAGCAGCACGAAACTGAAACACGTGGATAAACTGAATAAAAAAGTAAATAAATATTCTACTCTGCCTTGATTGTAACCAACAGAGTGAGTTTCTAATGCAGCACTTTCAAATTCATGTGTGCAGATGTTTGTGAAATGAACTGAGCTGGTGACAGAGGACGATGGTAACAAATTCTACAGCTATAGAAACATTTGCAGAACTTTTTAGAGATAGCAGGAACTTTGAACTTTATAGATTCCTCAAACTGAAATCTGAAGAAATTCCTCCCAAGTCTCAGGCCAAATAGTAAGTTATCTGGCAGGAGTTTTGTTTTTCTTCTTAGTAACTCTAACAATGAGACAACATTTAATCTCTTCACCCTGACACACCTCAGTCCCCTCAGAGCAATCGCACACAGACTATTAAAAATCAGGCATCAAATGCACGATGAATCAAAACACGTGTAAGACCAACTGCAATTGTTTTTGGCTTAATTTGAACCTTCCTCCTTCTTTCACATAAAAACATGGTCACAACTCTCTCAGCCAGCAAACACTGGATTTACATGCCATGCTAACCAGATGTCAACATTATTCACACTGTGTCACAAAGTAAAGTCAGATTGTTTTGGGAAAATAAAAATCTACAAAAATATATTTTATCCTTATTAAAAATGTATTTTTTGCCACTTCATTGAATCTAAAACTAAGAAATCCAACATGACAAAGACTAAAAACAAACCTTAACATTTCACATTGGGCAACATGTGTTGCTTAGGGAGTTAAAGAGGTCCTTCTCAGAAGTGATGCACTGTTGTGTTTTTTTAGCCTTGGACGCTGTAAGTGTAACCATAGTAACATTTAGTATTCAGAGCACAAGTGTTCAGTCCAAACTGTAAGAAAAGTCCTGAGAATAACAAATAATTAGAGGAAAAAGCCAAAATAAAAAAGAGACTTAAGAGAAAATAAAATGCAGATAAAGTAAGAGAGTTCAGATTGTTTCAAAGAAAGTGACAATCTGAGCTGCTCTGCAGGAAGACCTCCATCATCCTGCTTTATAAAACTTTAATTCATCAACAAAACTTTCCTCTTATTACAAATATTATTACTGAAAGTGAAGGACATCGTTTCAGTCATCTAATAAATCAGTGAAGATATGCACGATGTCCGTGTTGCCCCACTTTTTATTTTCTCACTGGATTGATCTGATTGTAACGTGTTGCTGCAGCATATTTTTATCTCTGTCTCCACCCGAGTGTCTGTAACAGACTATCTGTGTAATAAAAAACTATTTCAAAATTATAAAATGCCAATAGAGCTCATTTTACATAATTTACATCTCTTCTAGTAGTCAGCAGAGGCCTCTGTTCCCATCGAACTGCCAGTGTGACCAGTTAACACATTGATGATGATGATGATCTAATGCATCATTATACGTATTTATCCTTTTTCATTTAGCTTAAAGAAATGTCATGGTTTGGAAAACATGAGAAAACACTTGAAACCTGCACATCCTGGATATCTGATACTTTTAGGAGTATATCAGTCAATTTTTTTTGTTCTTTTTTGGGTGCAGAACCATTTTGAAAACTTGTGTTCTACAGCATAAAGAGTTGTCCTGAGCCTTTACTGAGATTTCTGCTAAGGATTACTTAACACTACAGAATTTGATTGTTCTTATCTGACAGGCAGGATGTAGATCCCTTTTAGCTAACAAATGAAATCTGATTGCCTTTAAGAAGGTCCTTCCAGAGTCCTTCTGTAGTTCACTGTTTGCCTCAGTCCTCCATATGTTTCCAATACATTGATTTTCATGCTCTGGGTCTAACTCCCAGATTGTTTAGAGTGAAAACCAAACATCAGTTCTAAGGTACATTGTATTATCTTATGGCTGATGGTCATGGTGTTCTGCCAGCGTATTGTACTGTGACATGTTTTGGCACAAGGATCATTCAAGAGAAGAAGAATGACTTTTTTCCCCCCCACATCATGAACTCTGTCAAGCTCGTTTAAATAAGATATGGATTTACCTCAGTATATTACACATGGATGGTATTAAAGATTTTTTTGTGGTTATGGCGATCTAACTTAATATTATGAATAAAACAGTAAAAGCAGTAACACATTTGAATACAGGATCACATCTGGTCTGGCATCTGGTCCACCACTACTTTGTTTTTGGTTTTTCATCTTAAAAAAACATGTATACAAAATGTTTATGTCTTGACTTGTATTTGATACAACTAATTCACACTGGGCAGTTTTCAAGACAAATATTTCATTAAAGAGTCCCTTCCATTAAAAACAGTTTTTCTGAGGTTTCTGTTGAATATTTTAGCTCCACAGGTGTTCTTACCTTCATACTGGGTGTGAAAACAGGTCAACAACTTCTCTTTCAGTTTTAATCTCTCAAACTACGCAGCTGGCGATAAAACCCAAGTCCTGCCGAGTCTGAACGGCCTGTATTTATTTCATCACAACTCCTTTACTCATTGTATTCATCAGCTCCGGCAGTTGAAACCACGCCTAGCATGCTGCTGGCTAAAAGCTGTTAGCATAAAGACATATCAAACAGGAAGACATGAAGTCTGATGTTGCCATGCGCAGCGGGGCAGGAAACAGTATACCTTGCTCTCATAGGCTAGTTTGTTAGCCAATCTGAGTCCAGCAAATTTGGTTTTTAGGCTTAATACACACATTTCTCAGTAATCCTCCTGCATCCTGCGCTCTGAGCAGCTGTTCCACTCTCTCCTGGAAAACAACTGACTGTAACATAGTGATGTAAGAATGTTACACCAGGATCTACCCGGCGTGTCCGTGCTGCCCCTGCAGGTTAAACACACAGAACTGCGTGAGTCCAAGACACTAAGCATCAACGTTTTGTCGTGTTTTACTTACTAAAAATGTCTAAAAATGAAAATGTACATTTGTCTGTGAGAGTTCCAGGAATTTATTCACTCAAGAGGACTCAAAAGGAGGGGGCCAGGGGAAGAGATGGGATTTTAGGTAAACCAAATGTTTTACTTCCTGAGAATAACTGTAGAATATAAGTTATATTTTAGGACAACTAAAGATTATATAACATCAAAGGTAATATTTTATCTTATATGTGTCTATCACAGATGTTGAAAGCTTTAAAATAGAAGAATACAGGACCTTTAAAATAAGTTATGTATTAGGAAATATTCCCAATTTATGAATGACGACTGTGGCAGCACAGCCTTGAAATACAAAAGTGAATTTATTTTTTCAAATAATTGTTTTTTCACCATCTGACAGCACTGCAGCAACGTTCTCAGTCATCTAATCAACTATAACACAATACATCCAGATCCCTTTTACGCCATTATTTTTCCTGTGAAATCTGCTAGTTACTCTTGAAACAGTTAATATCAAGGAATGTGTGTTAAAATTTTAAATATGTTGTAGGGCTGAAATAAAGGAGGCTTTGCAGTCCATGAAAAACACAAACAGCTTGTTGACACGGCTTGTAAAAAACAAACAGAAAGCTCGATCTGTGTAATGTGGGTGGTCACTTGTAAAGCTAATTGTTTTGTAGATATGAAAACAGCCATTTATGGACAATGAAATGAAATAACTCTTAAACTGTGCACATACTCACAAACCCACACAGAGTCTAATCATTATGGAAATAACCTGTGTGAATAATATCAGTAAACACTGTGAGGGCAGATGGTCTGGAAGAGAGAAAAACCTGCAGAATGAAAGAAACAACTTTCCGGTGTTGCTCCCCCTGAAGATCAGATTGCTCAACTGTTTGGGGAGGAACTAAAACCCCAAACAGACTCACACAGTCTCCCTCACGCAGACACACACTGATACAGACTCTTTTATCTGCCGTGTGGGTGTTCCGGTCACTCTGACTCATTAGGAAACATAATCACCCAGGGCTGATGACGATAGCTGACGTGTGCTAATGGTGTGTAAAAGCATGTCTGTGAAAGCTTATCCAGCTGCTGTCATGTGACACCCAAATAAAGAAGGGGAGGGGGGGACTTTCAGGCTTTATTTCCCTTTCAGATTATATACGTGTTGCACCCAAAAGTGCCACGCCCATGAGGATTGCTGACTGGTGCATCAGTCATGATCACGTTATCTTCAAGAATGAACGTGTTTACTGCGGCGGAGGTTTCCAAACAGAAGCAGAGCTCAGATTTCACTGAAGAAGAAGTTTTCATCAGGAGTTTGAGTCATTACACTAAAAATTATTAGTGTTAAACTAGTTGTTCTATTGAAGTTGAATTCAATGAAAAAGTTTAAACCAAACACATCTTGTCTGATGTTGATGGCTCACAAAAAAGAGACCAACTATAATATCTTAAATTGAATCCAGTTATTTGTGACTCGTGTAAAAATGTGATGTGTTTATCATGTTTATTTAGACATCTGGACACTTCACAGACTACAGCTGCTAATTTTAAAAGACATTTAGGCTGCAGCCTCATTTCATTTCATTTGACGTGTGCAAAGCTCCCACCTCTCTGTGTCTGTCCCACCTAAATGTTATAATGATTATTGTTTCACTCAGCTGACTGGCCTTCAGCCAGATGTTATTCCTCTGTGGCTCGTCAACAGATGTTGGTTTACAGTAGACAAGAGGTACAAAGCCTGTATCCAGTATCCAGAGATATTCCAACTTTAAATAAATAAATAAAACACTACAGTGGATCCAGTTCCACAGAGAGACAATTACAGAAAACGTTACGTTGTTGGAGATGACTTGGAAATGGTTACATTGTTTTTTATGGTTCATCTAAAATCTTAAACGTGTCTGATGAAGAGGATATTTGATTCATGTATAGTTTATTCTTTATGTGTAAATTTTGTGTTATGACGCAAAATTGACATTTGATCAGACTCAGCTAAAAGTTTGGACTTTATCTTAATCACAGCTGTTCCTACCATGTTAATCTGTATGTCAGCACATTTCAGCCCTGATGAATACTTATTTATGATTGGGTAATACCCCTGAACAGAACCTCAGCAATGGTTAGGACCTGAGCCCCTTTCTGGCAGTGACACTGAGGTGAAGTCATGCAAGTCACAAATTTGTTTTCCACTTTCTCTTGCCTCCTTTTCTGCTCTCACATGCAGAAAGTTGAGTTTCTAACATTATAAATATAAAAGCCAGTTTTCCTGCTTCTAAATGAACAATAAATCTGTGTAATATTTATTGAGCTTCTTCGTGGGAATTTTTGAATCGAATCCCAGCAGATCTGTTACTCAAATATATTTGTGCTGATTTGAAAAGAGCCTTTAGTGTGAGATGTGAGTCTCAGTTTGTGACAATTTAATGTTTCTGTATGTTTGACTAAATAAGTCACTGCTCTTTAATGCATTTAGATCTTCATATTTTTATGATGCTAATTCCTATTTCCTTAAATGAGACACTGATTTATGTCACATAAATTAATTTAGCAGATTTATTGTTCGCATGTGTGAGAATGATTTTAGTCTCATATTATTTTATGAAGTTACTTGTATCTGATGGATTCTCCAACATGTTTTAGTGATTTGTTCTTTAAGTCTTTTTATAAGTTTGAGTCCACGCTCAGTGTTAAAGCGTAAGATTTAATATATTTGACCAGTTTCACATTTTATTATTACAAGCTGTGTTTTTTTTGGCCACAGCTGCTTAAAATCTATCTCCTAGTGCCTGAAGTTCTTGCTTTGTTGTGATTTCTTTGTTTGTTGCATTCAAGATGTGAATAACTTATAAAACTATGAATGATAAACAATGAATACTATAATCCAAAAAAAGAAACAAATGTCAATCCTTTGGATTTTTTATCACTGCGAGAACAAATGATGGTTCAGACTTGTAACAAATACCAACAGATAGTCGAGACTCTGTGGAATCAGACGTGTGTAACAGGTTTGATGTTTCCTCTAAAGCTCTGGAACTCGATCCAGAAGAAAACCACCATCAAATCAAAAGTGATTTTCATGAATAACTTCTGAACTAATAATAAGATCAATGGCAATCTAATTGCTAAATGTGTTTTCATGGTCAATGAATCTGTTAATGTTGACAAAACAAAGGTGAGGCTGTTAGTTTTAGTGTAAATAACAATATGGAGGGAACTGAGGTGGTTGGTGGAGGTCTGAGCTCTTTGGGGTTTTTGTAGTTGTTCTGGGTATTTGGTAGGAGGATTTTAGGGGCAGAGGAACAAGCTGAGGAGCCAACAGAGGACTGTAGAGCAGATTGAGGAGGCGAGCACGGGTGAGTTTGTGAGTCAGGTATGAATTATGATGTAAGAGCATGAGGCAGGAGGGAACAGGTAATTACTCAATTTCCTAGTGAAGACTGAAGGTGAGTTTTTCTGTTCACAGGTACCAAGGGGAGGTGATCCAGGAAGGTTTGTCTCACAGAGGCAAGTATCAGCATTGGTAATGATCTCAGAAAATCTGGAGAAGTCAGGAGTCCCACCAAACGTGACGTGTATAATACAATAACCAGACATCAAACAGTAGCAGCAGCCCAGTGGAGATCCCAAACATTTTGAAGTGAAGGATCTTCATGTGCAACTGCTTTGGCGAAACAAAGCACCAGACTCACCTGTAGAGGAGTCAAGAAACAGATCAAGCAGGAAGGAAAAAGAAGGAAAACAAAATGAAAGAGAACAAACTAAAGAAGTTCCTCAGAACCACAACATTAACTATATTTACTCTCTTGTAGGATGTAGGTTACAGAGTGAGGACGAGGATTCAGAAAGCCTTTGTTAGAGGAGTCAGTTTGGCATGTAAAACTCTACAAAACTGCCAGTTTTCAATTCTTACACTATTACAATTACTGATATTATAGTCTTATAAGACATGAGCAGGAGTAACCACCAGTTGTATTAATATCGTTGGTATCTCTATAGCTGATCCAAATTTCATGGAAAAGCAGTTCCTTTGAGTGTTTAGAGCTCTTCGTCATCATGTTTTAATTTATCCAGTTCATCAGAATATATGGATGAATATACGTACATATATATATAATATAGAATATTTGTCTTAAAATGTACATGTTCTAAATAAATCTTGTTTAAAAGGTCAGAGTGTCAACAGTGGCTAAATGTTATGTAAGATAAGACTGAACTGTGTCTCCTCTAGTGGAACAGAACTGATAATAAGGGCCACTTTGGGTTGGGAAGAAGTCCAGGATAAGAAATCTAAACAGACATGCTTCTGTATGAACCCTGTTGTGGATCTGAATTGGGAAATAAAAGGAGTTTAAAGGAAAAGTTGGATTTCTGTGGAATTTTGGATATTTAAGATACCTGTTGTAGAGACAAGGTCTTACCAGTTTCACAAGCAAACAGCCATTCATAGCAGTCATGTCCACAGTATGATTTATCTCAAAATAACCAGGAATCTTCATACAGATGCTAGTTTACAGACATTTAAATGTAATGTTACATGTTTTTTATTCAGCATAAATGTTAAATTTAAGTTGGAGGTGTCACATACTAATCTAGAAGTACAACATAAAGTTAAATCTGCTGCTAGTTTTTGCAAATACAGTAATCCCTGGTTTATCGCAGGTGTTATGTTCCAGAACCACCGATAGGTGAAAATCTGCAACGTAGCAGCACCATATTATGTTACTATTTTATGTGTATTTTTACCTCAATATACCCTCCCTGCCTTGTTAACAACCCACCCCTTGCTTTAACAACAGCGCGCAAGCGTAAAGCTATAGGAGTGCGATGGGTAAGTTCATCGTAAATAATTTTTATGCACTGTACAAAAATAATACCTATAATATTAACACATTATACAGTGGTCGATGGTTCTATACACGACCTCGGTGCTCAGCAGTTTTGTGCATATAAGTGTTGTGTGCAATTATCTGTTGGTGGTCATTTGAACTGTAAACACGTGCAGCAGTGTTTGATATTAATAACCGATAATTAGAAATGATGTAATAGCACAATTACAATATATTAGGAGAATAAAACTCTCAAACAGAACGAGTCATATAGAGCAAATCCACTCTGACACTATAAGTAAACAGATGCGCCAGATACGCGCGCGCATGGATGCGACTGTAACGACGAAGATTAAGTTACAGTTAGTAACAGAACAGAATGATTTTCAATATTAGATATTAAGAACTCATGATCGGGCAATAAAAACTATAACAAATGTTACATCTGACCCTATTTCACACTGAAGAAGTTGGTGGTTATTTTTGGCGACCCTCGGACAACTTCAGCAGATGTGCCAGACACGCATCAATAAACACCAGAGCAGTCTAGTTCCACGCACCTAACAGCAACGGTGTGTGTGAGAACACCAGGGGAGGTGTACAGTCATGTAACTAGTGAGAAACAGTGAGATGCATGTATGATACATCCAAATGTTTTGTGCATATAACCATCGGAGCTGTGCATATAAGTGTATGGATTCTCTATGATGCAGGAACGTGCCCAGCATTTATGTGCATATAAGCGTTGACCACTGTATTTATAACAGTAATGATAATACAGTAAATTTACAAGACTAACATGTAAGAGCAGAGAGACGGCTGTGCAGTAATGATGATGATGAGGGTGATGAAGACGTGTACTATACAGCTGATGACAGCTTTATGGCTCTTCTGATGGCGGCAATCAGAGCGGGTGGTATTGGAGGGGTTTGATTGTTCCTGCACATACTCCACTCACTTCTACCACTCCACTAAACCCCACAACTAGATCCCATCGCTCATATAAAACCATATGCTCGTCATAAGATGCACTGAACCCTCGGAAGGTGAGCCGCGATATAGCACTAATTACTGTAATCACGAATTTATTTGTAAACAACCATGAAATGATCATTTATGGCTGTTTAAAGATTTCTAAAATAGTTTTTGCACAAACTGCGATGGGATTGTTCTTTAGATTAGAACAGGGCCCGCTGCAGCAAACCTTTAACTCATCAGTCCAGATGATCCAAACACATCTCTATTTCTCCAAACTGAGGCTCTTCAGAGAGTTTTTGGCAACAAGTAAGATGTTTATAGCTCCCAAAACTTCAACGTCCCACAGAAACCCATTTAAAACTCTCCAAATGATCAATTTAATGATTTCCATAAACTATTCAAAATTAGCCTTTTTCATATCACTTGAGTTAAATTATGTCCTACTTTTAATTGTGATTTGATTAGTTTTAAAGATCTTAATTCATGATATTTCAAAATGAAATAGAACAGAGAATTACAGTCTTTAGTGTTTGAAAAAAAATCAAATTTATTACCTATTTTACTGCATGTGAAATAAAAATAAATAACAGACAAAAGGACAAGGTGCTACACATGCAATAATGTGTTCTAGTATCTCTTTGTTCTTGTGGCTGAATTTAGATGAGTATGGGAAACCAGTCTCGTGATTTCCAAAAAATAATTGGAGACAGAAGTGGCTAACACAGATACAGACAGAAAAAATAGGTATTATTGTGATACTGCTTCTAGTGCTGATTAGCAGATGCAGAAACTCAAAGGACACTTGTTCCATGTGTCCGTGACCCCTTCATGGTCGGGATCAGAAGGAAAAGGGTGGACCAGTCGACTGGGAATAACAAACCAGATACGCATGTGAGAGTATTTGCAACTTAGTGGAGGATACATTTTTTTGCTTTTTTTGCAGGCTGTGAATAATAATAATGTTGGCACATTCATAACATCTTAAAGATGTTGTAATTAACAGCAATTGTTTTATTTTGATATTTTAATGTTTATCTTGAAACAACTGTAAGGAAAACATGGCTGACTGAAACAGGTGTTTTATATCTTTTTACAAACACAAGCACACAACAAACACCTTCTCCTCCAGCATCTGGGCTCAATTTCATACTTCAAAAACACGGGGATGAGAGCGGCCAGTGCTGGCTCACGTTGTGTTTGTGTGTATGTTGGACATTAGTTACTCAGTTGGAGAAACATCACACTGTTGATAATTTCCTGATTTTTACACAAAGCGGATCACTGCCAACAAAGCAGATTTTTGCTCTGGGATACAGAACAGTTGGGATGTAAGGGGCAACCTGACAATATGAGAGAGTTTATGAATATTATGAATGTGCAGTAGAAGAAGTGAGCATTACAAACCTTTGATTTGTAGTTTGAGGTCTGCTGCCAGATGTGCTTTGGCAAATAAAACACTGATAAGCTCTACAAAACTGCAAAGATGACCACATTCAGATTTCTGAAGTTTAGTGAAGCATAAAAACACCTGGAGCCTTTACATGACTGATGGTCATCTGAGCTTAGCGTCAAACAAAACCCCCCAAAACAGACGGACTTTGAAGTTAAGCTGTGTGGCATAAAAGGTGAAATTTACTCAAAATCACAACATGAAAAGTTTCAAAATGAATCTAACCTTTTGTCACATGAAGCCCATCATCAGTATTATCTCCTGGTCAGCTGTCATGACTGCAGCTCCTCTTTGACTTACTATAATAACAATGCATGTCAAATTGAACTAAGACTATTTAGGGACAAAGACTAACATCAACTTCATGAATTCACAAAATAATTTACAGTATAACCCCGAGAGACCATGTGATGTTAGCTTAAAGTTAGTGTCTCATTTCTAGCAGTTTGTTTGCAGCTAACATCAAATACACGCCACATGATCATGTGACCAGCGACATGTCACAAAAATGTTGCGTAAATAATCTCAGTGTGATTCCAACTAAAGTGCAGATTTTAAACGTTTTCAGTCTAACTAGTCGCCACCAGTCATAGATCATGACTATTAATATTCTGCCTGAATGAAGTCCTGCTGGCTGCGTGGGTTTCCATCAGATCCTTCTGTTTACTCCCACAGACCAACTTTAGGAGGAATCAGGGATTCAGCATTGACCACAAATGTTTGTGAATCTTTGTCTTTTTGTGTTAACTTTGTGACTATAAATAAAGCAAGTGAAAAAAATCTGCGGATATTTTGGAATAAAATGACCTGAATAGGAGAGTTTTTAATAATAAACATCGTAAAAGTGCATCAAAACCTTGGACAGTCTGTGTTTCAGGGTTCAGTGTGTTAAACAAAAACAGGGTTGACTGTGAATGTTTTCCCTGAGAGACATTTGACCCTGAATATACTGCTCTGCCTGAAGACAGGAAGAAACTGTTACACACAAAAACACACACCGTGTACACAAGTTCACAGGAACTCACACATCTGAACCCAAACCAGAGAGACACAACCTGCACGGAGGCTCTGCTTCAAAGCAGAAGACATTTAGGTACGCATGAAAACCATTTTGAACTTTAGAGAGAGGAAAGTAATCACACAGAAAATTACAGCTGTGAAAGTTAAAAGAGATCACTGGACTCAGGTTGGAGTCATTAAAGATGGAGGCCAGAGGATGCTTTTATGTGGAGTTTGGCACATGTTTCACCTTCTACATGAGAAAGTGCTTCTGACTTTAAGCAAAATGCTTTTATGGACAAAAAAGTTTTAGTCTTTGCAATTTTTGCAAATATATCACAGCTTTTAATTATGCTTTTATCTCATGTCTCAGACAAGGAGATCAGGTGGGAGGAGCTTGAAAAGACCTTCCAGGTGATACAACTCTTAATTCTAAAATTGGACCATGGCTTTAATTTGCACTGAGTAAGTCTCTGTGTGTGTGTCACCGCTGACCCATGTGTGTTAACATTCTGGCGCTGGGATTATTTTTGTTGGCACACAGTGATTAACTCCAGAAAAAGTTCTATTGATTTCATATCTTGGAGACTTTAAGAAGCTCTGAGTAAACTTTCAACACTCTGGCAGCTTGTACATCCTCCCTCGTGCCGGAACACAATCCTATCTGTGGTCCATGTAATGTTTATTGGATTCTTGCGGCTTTGCTATATTTACAGTCAGCAATGAATCAACCTCAGTCATTCAGAACAGAAACTATAGGGGAAGACATGTGATGAGTGGGGAATAGAAATGTGTAGTTAATGTGTAATGTCTCTGATGATAGACCGAAGTGTGCTGTATCGAGTCTGCATCCCAATTTTTTTTTCACATGAATGCCAATAAATGATTTTATTGCAACTTTGTAGAACAAACTGAGCCAGGAATATTTTAGCTCTCTGCTTTGGATTCATTAAGGATTTAGTTTCTCTCAGAGGAGAAACACACATTTTCATCCAGAAAAGGAAAAAGTAATTAATTAGTTTTAGTTAAAAAGCATAAATTAATAGAAGGTTTTGCAATAAAACAAAGCTGGATTTAATATTTGGAAATCAGTTTGGATTACACAAGAATATACAGGCGGTTATTTAGAAAAGGTAGCAGAGCCATGAATTTGTTACACCACATATAATCCACTGTTTAATCAAGAATGTTTTAAACTCTGATTCTCCACAGATCCATGAGAATGTGAAATCAACCCACCGTGACTCTCTCAGTCATGGCTCCTGTTTGACTTGTAGACAAGCCTGAACTCTAAAACTTCATCAGAACACTCCAAAGATAATGTTTCTTATTTTTTCTTTATTTCAACCCTGATGACAGGTGTAGGAGAGGTGTGTGTGGCAGCTGAGCAGACATCACAAGGGTTGAAGCATTCTTCCACACCCATGAGGTGATTATTACAGTTACATTTTTGGGATTTTGTCTGTGATTTTCATGCATTGCACTGTTTGTTAAAGGACTTTAAAACACAGACGTAAGACAGAACAATCTTGAAGTGCTGCTGGTTGGTTCAAAAAAAGGTTTGGGACATTTCATTTCATTCAGAATTCAAGAAACTCAGTGGAAGTAATTAAATTCTATCAACGTGGTCACGATGACCCACATGAACAACAAGTTTGTACGAATCTCCCACTTCTCATAAAATCTGAAGTTTGTGAACATTTATGGAGGCGGGGTCTGTTACCTACAGGAAGTTGTAACAGCTACTGCATGAGTAACGTGATGAATTCTTGAGAATATGAGGTGATTTCCTGTCACACGCAGGTTGTAGAGTTAGAACCTTCCTCCCATGATGACCATCTTACTAAAATTATTGTCATAAGGTACAGCGAACAATTTCAAGTTGTTGTTATGAAGATCCTCTTGTGTGGCACATTTTGTTGAGAATATAAGTGGCGGAGGTCCCGTATCTCCACTTTTCTGTGTCGATCATCATATCTGCTCAGAAATTTGTGTAAAAGCTTCTAGTTTTCAAGAAGATGATAATGCAGAGAGACTCCAGCTGCACCTTCTACATCTGCAACTGCAGGACATAGAAGATCTACCAGATGCTGCTTTTGAGGACCAGCTACGGTATGCTTTTTGTTGCATGAATGGAACCAGAGGCAGAACCTCTACAACCAGATTCAGTTCATGAGCTGGACCACGATGATGAGCTGTTTCACCGTGTCGCCTCACGCATCATGAAAAATAAGAAATAAGTGTCATTTTCTGGAAAGAACAGCTTTTTGTCGTTGTTTTATATACTTGTCAAAACACGCAGTTCTCTATAATATTAGAAGTGAATAATAAAGTAAATAAAAAGTAAATAATCTCTAATCATCATGTACTGTATAGAGGTTATTTAGGAGACATTCACCCTGGGACTCTATGTAAAGTACGAAGAGGGTTTTCATGAAGCATTTGTAGAATATTTTGAATCAGCACATAAACCTGGTCTAAACAGGCTGTGAATATTCTTATAAAGCTGCATTAAGGAGGACAAAGGAAATGGTCCAAAAATGATTCATGGTATGTTTGCAGCTGTTTGTACTGTCTGTTGTAAATAGGGCTTTATACACATGTTACATTTATACAGTAAATCAGGTTTTAAAGTATCAATATATTTCATGTAATATGCAATTTGTGATTGTAATTCCAACTGGTTTCCTGTATATAATGTGAGTGAATATTTTCTGAGAAACATGAATGAATCAGCAGAGCAGAGTAACTGTGACACATCCTGACAGATGTTTCATTAATCGATTTAACATACTGTGGAGCCAGCATCTGTTGTCTCATGTTATGTGTAGGTTTGATCACTGATTGGTCTATTTCATGGTGGATCTTTTATAGACACAGTTGTTGTGATGATCAGTAACTGAAGCATCAACTGAAAACAACAGGCAGGAACATATTAGAACAGAAACACAAAGACTGAATGTTTATTATGTTTTGCTGTTGTAGGGTTTGAAGTTTCCAACTGGCTCGTCAAAAACCCAAAAAGAAAAACAGGGTCAAAAGAAATCAACAGTGTCTAAAGTTGAATTGATGTGTCAGGCACTAATTTAACTCTATAATTTTAAGGTTTTATATATTGTTTATTTAGGTACATTTCTCAGTTGCTGTCATGAAGTCAGTGAATGGAGAGTTGGCTTTGACCATATCTGGTCAAGCCCCTGCTGTTTCTCTGAGAACTGATGCTGGGAAACCTTTCAGTTTTGGCATGTGGTTAAGTTTCTCTATTTTTAGCCTTTAATATCCATTCTGGGATCAAAACAGACCCAAACAGGATTTCTCAAACTCGATTTGAAGTATTTTCTGACTTGAGTGTTGTAATTTCCTGAATATGGATCCGTGACACTTGTGCACACACAACAACACACACATACACAAACCAATATGTGAAAATACATGTACTTATAAACTATAATCATTCATTTTGTCAACACTTATTTATAGTTGATTACTTATAAAAGATCATCTGAAACTTCTCAATGGGTCAATGAGGATGTAGAGGGGTATAAAAATTAAAAACCACCTCAAGGATGTTCCTTCAGCCAACCCATAAAACAAGCATGGAGTCCATAACAACTTAATATCCTATTATCAGGTATTGAATTGATCGATTTTCTTTCATTCTCATATTAGTGGTCTTTTCTCTTTTATACTTTGGTGTAAAAGACAACATGATCCACCTTCCTGTGGGCTTAATAAAATCTGTCCATCCATCTGTCTGTCCATCCGTCCATTTCAAGAGTCAAGCCTATATACACATGAATGTATATCCTGAGGACTGACACAAGGGCTGTAAAACACACAACTTAGAAAAGAGCCACGCCCACACAAAATGATCACAGTCGGTGTGTTCCAGTACCACACATAAACATCCTGAGAGATTTTCATCAAAAATATAACTGGGCATTTTCTGTTTGTTTCCTGAAAACATTTCACTTCTCCTCTAAAATACTTTACTATTCTGATCCTGGGTTGAATGTTTCAGCAGTTTTAGAAGTCGTTTGGACAGTGACGTTGATGACGTCATTGAGGTCACAATGATCCTCCCGTCTCCCTCGAGTCATCCGTCTGTATCTCGTATGAAACAAAGGTAGTTCCTGTGGTCAGCTAACTTCCATGACATTTTCTCAAAACTTGCACAAAATGTTCTTCCCAAAGTTCACCACAAAGCAAGAGTTTTATTATGAGAAAACATACTGTATCCATGTTAAAAAGGCCTTAAACCAGAACAACCCTGCATCCCTGGTGTTGATCTGCATGAAGTCACACCAAACAGGTGTTCAGTCTGCACTCACTGATGCAAATTAACACTATTAAGGTAATGCAGACTGTTTCCCTGACACTGCTGAGCCAGTGAGGAGGCAGAAGGGTGTAACAACCAGTTGGACTGTAGTCATGTGCACACATCATGTAGTTCTGAAGGCCTGGGTGGTCGTGACATAAAATCAGTGTTAAAATGATTTTATCCTTTAAGTTTTAAATTGATTTTTAATACTCAGGAGAATCACCACCTAATCACTGCAATGATGAAAACTTGAATCCGTCATGGATCTCACATGACCTGCAAATAAACCAGAATTGGAGACATTTGGCAGTTGCTGAGGTGTGATGAATTATCATTTGAGATATGTAATTTTTCAATATTTACTCTGTCCTTTCTGCTTCTTAAGCCAAGTAGTGAGGACACTAATATGTCTTGTTATGATGGGATGTTTAAATCTCATCTCTGCAGCTGTTAAGAAAATCAACACGGATCATTTTAATGACTCACACACAGTTTTACTTCTAAAAATTTACAATTGCTCTGCAAAATGCATTTAGAATCTTAAGTTTTATCAAGCATTGCTGTTTTTAAACAAGTAAGTACATAAGTATGAGGTATTTTATACAAATTCATTGGCTTTGCCACCCAAGATGTTGTGATGGTTCACATTGTGGTTGAGGAAGGTTGTGCCCTGCAGGTTGTAGCTCAAGCTGTCAGGATACTACAGACAGCCTGATTACAGCAGAGTAAAGACTAACTGGGTCTGCTCTGAATACGCTTTCATCCTTCATTTAGACCATGTTGAATTTAGAATAAACCCCTGCCTCTGACCCCTCACTCAGGTCAGAGGGGAGTAGATTAGAGAGCAGAGGGTGAGTGACACCATGGCTTTGATTACTTTAGTTCCGGGCTTCAGAACAACAACTTTCCCCTGATAGTATTTCCATCAGAATTGATCAACTTCTAAAGTAAAAAGGTACATTTTCATTTGAGTTTGTTGATTCAGTTGTTATTTGTATTAAAGAGTAAAATAAAATTATTACATACCAGAAAAACACACAGATCCATGGTTTTAGCACATGTACATGTACATGTAGTATATATAGAACATGATCTAATGAGATTATTTTTCTGCTGTTAAAAACAGCACGTTAGAGAAAAATTATTGATGAAGTGAAATTCATTTATGGAGGAAATCAACTAATTGAAACGAGACACTTTTAGCTGTAACATAATAACAACTAAAACTAAACATATTCATTCTCTCTGAAACTGATACAATCCAATAGATGTACAATCAAATAAATTTAATTTGGCAAAAAAGTGAAAATCTTATTTTAGAAAGTACTGATTCCATTCATTTAGGACCACATACGTGTATTGAAAGGATTTTTTTATTGAACCTGGAGGTGACACAGGGAGGATAATAGATGTTTCATGGTTGAATCAAGTCATTAAACAAGTCATTTAAAGGCCAGAAGGTCAAAACAAATCTTTTTGGGCTTTAAAGTCCACATCGAGGGAGCAATAGGTTAAAATGCTGCATGAAGAGTCTTTAGTTTGAAACCTTTAAATTATCAGTAAAAGGAAAACTCTTTGCAGGATTACTTGCTGTTAGCATAACAACAGGATATAAACAGTGGGACTCTTGAATACAAGATAAAAATAAAACGTCATTATAAAAAGTAAAATAAATGTTTAAGTAATGTTTGGTAAGGAAAATTTTTTGTTTTTTTCTGATATTAAGATGGAATGTTTAAAAACAAATTCTATTTAATTCATTTTTATTTATGAAGCACCAGTTTATAATAAAAGTCATTTCAAACAGAAACATCAAGTCCAATTCATATCAATACTCTTGTTACAAAGTCAGATTAATGAAACCGTTTAAATCAATTGAAAATAATTATCAGATACAGGAAGTTAGGAAACACCAAAAAGTAGAAAATGTCCTAAGTAACCAGTCGACTGGGTTGAATCACCAGTTCAACATAATCACCATCCTGAACAGCACGAGTGGTGACAGTGGAAAGAAACAACTCCCTTTTAACAGGAAGAAACCTGCAGCAGAACCAGAACCATGGACAAGACCTTCTGCCTCAACCAATGTGAGTCTGAACTGACAGGAACAAGACAAATACAGATGGATTTGGATCAGTCGACATGAAAAACAGAGTTAAAGTTTACCGTAGTAACAATCATACATACAAACATGTAAAGACAGCAGAGTAAAGAAATGTGGTCAGTATGTCCTCCAGCAGTCTGAGTCTATAGCAGCATAACTAAAGGGATGGATCAGGATAACCTAACCTTGTGCAAAAAGGAATGTTTTAAGGCTGTTATCAAAATTACACCTAGTGTCTGCCTCACAGATTAACAGCGGAAGCTGGTTCCTCAAGAGAGGAGCCTGATAACTGAAAGCTCTGCCTCACCATCTACTTTAATAGACTGTAGGAACCACAAGCAGACCTGCAATCTTAATTGTTTAAAGAGGCCCTTCCATTACAAACAGTTTTTCTGAGGTTTCTGTTGAATATTTTAGCTCCACAGGTGTTCTTACCTTCATAGTGGGTGTGAAAACAGGTCAACAACTTCTCTTTCAGTTTTAATCTCTCAAAATACGCAGGTGGTGATAAAACCCGAGTTCTCTCGAGTCTGAACGGCCTGTATGTGTTTCATCACAACTCCTTTGTTCGTTAGTATTCATCAGCTCCCGCAGTGGAAACCACGCCTAGCATGCTGCTAGCTAAAAGCTGTTAGCATAACGTAGCAAACAGAAAGAGACTGCGTGTGCTGTTGCCATGCGCAGCGGGGCAGGAAACAGTATACCTTGCTCTCAAAGGCTAGTTTGTTAGCCAATCTGAGTCCAGCAAATTAGCATAATGAATATTAATGAGTTGCAGCACAAAAAAAGACAGATTTGAAGGTCTGTTATTCAGTGTTCCTTGACATTTTTTAGATATAAAATGTTTCATATCACCGGTTAATACTTAAGAAATAACCACAAAGTCATGAAATTTGCATGAAATGGCCTCTTTAAAGCTTCATATGTGAGAAATAGAATTTTAATTTGTATTTTGAGTTTTACAGAGATCCATTTAAATGATGCTAAAAATAGAGCATCACGTCACTGTGGGTTTACATCCGGTTCTCAGGTACTCTGGCTTCATCTGTCAGTCTAAAGCAGTTGGCATACCTGGTTAGATTTTTCAGATTTATGTGTGTATGTTTTAAGAATCCCGTTTCCTGAACAAATCACCAACTAAAGACATTAACTTCACACATGTAGTTTTATTACCACCAATCCATATATCTCACGGTATCTTACTGAAAGGGAAAGTTGAGTTTGGGAGAATAAGCATGTACATTTCTTCATTTGAAATCCCCTCACTCCATCCTGTTATCCTGTTTCTAAGTGAGAGACTGACACAAACTTTATAGAACTGCATGTGGTTTCCATTTCCCAGCCTCCCTTTGGAGTCTCCAATTCGACTTTGCCCCATTTTCAATCTCTGTGTCAAATTCTGTTTAGCTCACGAGTTTCAGAATTTACTCTCTTTTTTTTGTTTTTTCTTCCTACTTTATTTTTTACCCCATACAACATCCCACACTGTTTTTTTGCATTGCCTCCTTCTTAAGTGCTTATGTTGGTTTGAATCTGTGTAATTTAGTCAAACACTTACTACTGTCTATTACTATTAGTAAATATGTTGCTACAGTATTTAAATACACAGTTTGCAGGTAAATGATTGTCAATGATCACAACAACCAGCAAATCCTTCTAGTTTTCTGACTTGCAGCTAACACAGTTACATCAGCTCTGACATCAGATCCAAAATCTGACTTCCAAGGTGAATAGAACCTAGCATAAAATGTGGGGAACCAAAATTAGCTCCATCTGTTAAATTAAACTTGTAAAGTTTTTAATCATGTTTTTTTTAGATATACTTCAGTTATTTAGAAAGTTGCTCATTTTAGGGTTCTTACTACTCAGTACATTAACATCCTTTTGCTTGTGTTTTCTGGTGGCAGAGGGTTTCCTCCTATTAAAATGTCTTTACTGTGTGTCTGTGGTCTTTTTATTAAGTGTGAAATCTGTTAAGAGCATGAAACTGTGTCAGACAAAGCAGTATGTCAATCATCTGCTTTAGCATCTGTAACTAGCTAACAAGTGAAGTCAGGCAATAATACGTATCCAGTGTCCAATAAAGGAGGCCAACTCAATCTAATGGAAGGGTTGTACTTAGGCAGGGAAGCTGGAATGAAAGTTCTTGAAGAGAATTACAAGTTATAGGATAAGAACAGTGAAGTCATCAATATGGTGGAGGATTTACACTTGTTTTTATGGAAGAAATTAAATGATAACTAATTTTTCACATATAGATCAAGGACTACTAGTGTGTATCCAGTATTCTGAGCTCTCTGGGAATCATCATGAATATAAATATTAAGTATATCTCAAGTAACACTGACTGATTTCTTTCAATGTGATATTTTTATTGTTTAATTATGACACCAAAAGCTCTCGAGTTACTGTCAAAGATAATAAATAAAGCTGACTTTTTGATTAATTACTAGCTAACCACACAAAGTGCTTCCAATTAACCCTCCACCCTTTTGCTCATACATGCGTCATCATAAGGGACGGTCCCGTTTTGAATTTTATACAATCTCTTGGTGGAATACTTTGTAGACGACTTGCTTTCAAATTACAATCAATGATTTCTTCTAAGCCTAATCACAGTAACTGCAGTTTAAATGCTGAACCAGGACTGCAGCTGATCAGATGTGTCTTTTAAATCCTACAGGACTGTAATTCTCAATCCAGACTGTTTTGATGGGCGAGAAGCCAGACAGAATGAGCCATTACAAGATTCCCACCAGAGATGAGAAGGATACGACCCTCAGTTCTGTCTATCTACTGCTCAAAATAAGAAATGTGGATCATTTTAACAGCAATAAAACATATTTTTTGTTGAGTTTGCATTTTGTTTTTAGCATTTTGAATAATTCCTTCCTGGGTATAGATCATAAACCACTCACACACATCTCAGACATCTGCTGATATGGTCACAGTGTTTTAAAAAGGAAGTTTGTATCTTTATTTAACCCATCAGACCAATAAGTCACTAATGTCAGCTCCCCAGATACTTCTCTTCTGTGTCACCTCTGGCCAGTATCAATCTCTCTGTCATTTATCTTCTTAGTTCTCTTCTCTTAACCTTATTTTAGCGTTTTAGCAGCCAGTTCAGAGCACAAACCAGAGCAGGCAGAGTCAACTTACACATTTTAGTCCTCTCTATCTCCTGCTGTTCGTCTTATCAACACAATTCACTGCTTGCTCTCACAGCTAGACTCATTTCTGGCTCTGTTGATAAAGCCTGTTTTTCCAGCTGGGGATTTCTTGGACTGGGTTGCTTTAATAATTTTTTTGTCTGTTTTTTAACACTTATAATATAGTTTCAGAGTTTGATTTAAAAAAAAGAGTTTATTTCTGTAAAAACAAGAGTAAAAAAACTGTGAAAAGTGAACAATGCTGTTTTACTATAACATAAAGCATATATTCAGTGTGGACTCCAGCTCTCCCAGAGGTTTTAATATTTTTCTGGCAGGGAAAAACTAACCCACCCTGCTTGTCTTTAACCTCAGTGTGACCTCTCCAAACCAGCTTTGAGTGTCTGCTGCTGTCATTCAAACCCCCATCTGTTGCTCTAACAGCGACTGCTGCAACAGTTAAAAACTGGTGTCGTCACAGGCCTCACGCAATAAAATAGAATAAATAAATATATAAAATCTGGTGAATGTTTACAGCAAAAATCAGTTAAAACTGCGCAAGATCCGTTTCTGCATAAAAGTGCATAAATAAATCTAAACGCACGGACGAGCTGGTTTTCCTGGAGGGTGTGGCGGTATTACATTCAAAACCTGGACCTAATGTCTGTCTGTGTGTGTGTGTTTATGTGATGTTGTCTGGCCGACATATGTTGAGGTCTGGCAGAAAGATACTGATGAGGGTGTTCCTCCCAGATAACTGTGAGAAAAATCTGAAAAGCTGAAGACTGTGAGTGTGTCTTTAGGTGCGGGTCAGGTCAGGATCTGCTCGTTCTGTCAGCCTTTACCGTTATCCAGAGTTTGATTTACACACTACTTACTCAAGGAAACTTCAGCTGGGTGGACACTAAAGACTGTTGAGGAACAACCTCTGCTCAGACACAATATTGTAGCTTCATAAGAGAATAAATCCTCATAATGTTTTTTTTTTTCCTTCAAGTATTTTTCTGCTTGTCTCATCAGATCAAAAGTTTAAATTACTGATTGTTTAAAAAGTTTCACTTTTTTGAACCTTTAATACACATCTGTTTGTAACAAGTCCTCCTCTCCCCATCTGCAGTTGCTATTCACATTTTGCCTTTGATTCAACGTCTGGTTTCCATGTTGTTGTTTCTAGTCCACAGCACCAAAACACACATATGCACCAAGTTCCAATGAAGAAGGAGAACTTACAGCTCATTTTTATTCCTCGTATTGTTTCATATTGAGAGCAGTTTCATTAATATATTTATATAACATCTGTTTGTTGTGATGACTGGATCAAAACTAATAGCTGATTTTGGATGTAACATTAACAATGTGTAATGATTTATTATAAAAAATTGTTTAAGTAAAAATGTTCATGTCAGGAGAGGTGAGGACAGGAACGGTCATGTCAGAATTTGGGACAATCAGAACTGAGACTCCTCAGATGTGTTCTTGCTTTTCTCTCTACACCAATGACTTCACCGCTGGGGATCCAGAAGCTCGTGAAGTTTGCAGATGACATTATTATTGTTACTAGCCATACTCAATGTGATAAGACTTCACTTTGGAAGAGTTTTAAAGTGTCTCAATTTATATTTGTTATTTTACTACTTTATATTGGTCAATATTATATTAGAGACCTGTTGAAACTTTTCCACATAAACCAGGATGTACAGATTTCCAGAAATCGAGTCTCAAATACACATATTTATGGAATATAGCTGCACAATTTCAAAGACGGTGCAGGAACGTGAGATGTAAACAAAGTTATTATTATGGCAGAAAATGGAGAATCAGATCAAGAACCTGTCGTTTCACAGTGTTTGACTCTTGAGAAATCGATGATTCAGTCAAAGAGACGATGTGAAGAGAATCAGTTTTGGATGAACAGCCGTATATGTTTGAGCTGAAATCGGTTCCACAGGCTTCAAGTTCTGCATCTCAATCACAGTCAGTCTCAGTGTCATCTTGCAAACGAACGTTATGGATAAACAGACAGATCAGAAAAGAAGAAAGAAGAGAAAGAGAAAGAAAAGAAACCAAAACAACAACAGCTTGTTTCAGATTACACAGAAATATCCTGTTTACCTGACAGCTGAGTCATTCATTTTAAACTCCAGCTGCTTATTACTCATAACATGAACCAGTTTCTGAGCTCAGAACTCTGTATGTTGAGTGAAACATTCAGAAACAGGGATTTTCACACTGTTCTTTGCACATATATATGATATCTGATGTTTCACTCGTGTCGCTGATGCATGAAAACGGGTTTGACTCGAACGTGTCTGCGCAGATAAATTCTCTCCATGGATCAAAATCCAACCCACTGAGTCAGAACATCAATGTTTGATCCTTTTTTTATTTCTGTGTGAGTGATTTCATCTTTCTCTCAGTCCGATTAAGGGAAACACGTTAATGAAGCAGTGTTGCTACAACCACCTGCTATACAGTGTTTCACCATTTTATCAATGAAAACACGAGTTCACAAATGCATTTCATTGTCTGGAAGACGTAAACAAAGAGCTGCATTACTGTGTTTCATCACTTCTGGTTTCAGAATTGAAACTTGACTGAAGCTCATGAAAACATTCAAATCTGCCTCATAAGTGTCAAACAACACAAATTTGCACCATGTTTTGTGAAACACATTTATAATGTAATCCCACATGTTTTACTGAGGCCTGAGCGTGTCAGAGACTCTTTAAAGATGGGAGTTATGGAACAACCAAAACATTTAGAACTAGCAAAGCACTCAGAGAGCCCAGACCTCCTCCAAGTGGACATATTGTAGAAAGTATTATGTCCGTATCCTTAAAAAAAATTCCTGGATCCAGACGGTAATCTGGATCACCCCCAAAATCTATTTGATTCTTCCTTGCTTCCTTCCTTTCTGACCTTTTTATACAAAAACCCATCCATTAGTTTTTGAGTTATCCTGCTAACAGACAGACAGGTGCTATTTTCCAAGAGCGGAAGTGAAAAAGCAACATCTTCATCCTCAAAAGGAAATGTAGTCTGCCAAAGAAGTTGTTAATCTGGCTTTACATGGCAGTGATCTGTCCTGTACTTCTCCATTACACGACTTGGTGCTGTCAGCAGGGCATGAACAGGTTGCAACTGATGGTAAAGTTAGCTCAAAGAATCACTGAGTTTGTATACTTCAAGAACCATGAAAAAGGTGAGAAAATCACAACCGATCCCTCCTTATACCCTGGACAGGGTCTTTATGAGCAAAAGACACTAAATTCAGCAGGTCAAGACTAGCATCACAAAACTGTTTCTTTCCTCAAGTCATCACCCTTCTACACACTGTTACATGTTGATCCAGCTACAATATTTTACTGAAGTAAATACTCTCTTGATACCAGCACTTTGAAGTCTCACCTATGTGTACTGTCTGCCATGTTTAGTGCATGTTTAATGTACAGTGTTTTGCTTGAGAGCTGCCAACAACCAAAACCAAATTCCTTGTGTCAACTAGGCACTTGGCCAATAGGCCAATACATTTGTTCTGAGACATAATCAGTTTGAAAAGTAACATAACTTGCTTTGTTTTTGCTCTTTTTGCAGCATTGAGACATGAAAAATGAATTATATGAAATTATTGGTGCTTAACAATGACATACAGAATGCATCAAGTCAATTATTTTGGGTTAAGAAGAACATAAACTCAGTAAACAAGGAAACTAGATCATAATTCTGGGCTCTGGCACCAAGAACATAAAAACAATTCACAAAAAAAGCTTCAGTCTGCGTTTTAGGACCATAAAGGGGTCATGACTCCTGTGGAGAGTCAACATTGTGCACGTGCAACATTGCACTGTCTCTGTTTGCAAAGCAATCATACAATCAGAGTTATTTATTTTTATTGATCCTTATAACCAGAATTATGGCTGGAAGTTTGATGCTTTTTCTTTGTTTGATTTTATTTGATCTTTATTACAATGACATCTGATACCACAAAAAAGAAATCTATAAAAGCTGACATAAACACTGAGCTGGGATTTTGGCTTTAAATAATGATACTTTTGGTTTTAGACCAAAAGAAAAAAAGAGAGTTAAGACTCAAGAAGAAAAAAGTATGAATCACTTGGAGATGAACTGTTTTGCTAGTATTTCACTAGATCCCATTTAAAAATAAGACATCTTTTTTAGGATGAAACTGTCTTTGATAGAGATTTTTATCACAATCGCTTATCCAAATATCAACTAATTAGAAACTGAAAAAAAATCTGTTTTTTATTAGATATGGATTGTGCATTTATTTATATATATCTGAAACATTTGCACGTTTTTCAGCTGGACATTGTGATTAAATCAAAACCAACAGAGTTTTATTTTGATTTGCCAATATATTGTTATTCCTAAAATCCTTTTGGATGAAGAAAATAATAATAATCACTAACGTCAAAATAATAATTTCAACCTGTGCAAAGCAGATTATTTGGAAATAAATTATTTTGGAAGCGTTTTCAGATCTCTAGCTCTTTGCCTCTTGTGTAATAAGACCAGGGAAGACTGATCAGCACCAAAGTTTATTTTCACTTTCTGACTGAGTCCAAACACATTGCCAGAGTTGTAAAGAGACATCTCATCTTTCTTGCAAGGACATGGAGCCCTGTTAGAGAAATGGTCAGTATTATAGAGTCCCTCTGGGTTTACATAAAGAGACCGAACACAACTGTTATTTCATAGGACTAACCTTCCTGCCAAGAACATGTGTGAAAAACAATGAGCTTAGTTTTATTTTTCCTTCTTCAAAAGATCAGTTGTTATCTAGATGATGAGAGGAGATGCTGTGAGGATGAGTGCAGTAGATATAAACACATTGACTAAGCCTTTTTGGCCAGAACTGATGAGATTCTATAAGAACAGAAAGCTCAAGGCTGAGGATGGAACAAACTCTGTTCATATAAACACAGATCCACTAACAACCTCCCTGCACATTTACATGGCTCTGCATGAGTCAGAACAGTGTCCGTTCACAAAATGTAAGATTACATCTAACAAAAGACAGAGTTCTGGAAACATGGACATGGAGTGCTGTGTTGTTATTGGACAAAGCAGATGTAACCATTCAACTTTATTAGCTACACTACGAACCCAATTATCAAAACTTTCAAACTAACACTCAAAAACACCGACATGATCAAGTAATTGCTGAAAAATTCACACATAGAGTAGAAAACAGATGTCTGGTTCATCTTTCTTCCAAAAGGTTATTGTTGTCATGGTAATTACTGTCCCGTTTCTTTTGCAACATCAACTTTAGGTAAAGGTGGAATATGGAACATGAACAACGCAACAACATCCAGTACACAGATGCAGCAGCCATAAAAACAGAACAAGGCCTCCAGTCATGGGGCGCCAGGCTCGCGACACCTGCGTGCACTCTGATGCAACAAACATTTCTCATCCAAACCCCCTCTGGCCCCCAATCCTCTCCAGTTGCTCCTCCCCCGACTTTTCACCATACTAGGCAATCCGCAGTGGTGCCCACTGCTCTGCCCACAAAAAGAAGAGATGGGAAATAAAAGAGTCGCCATCTTCTCATCTGAGAAGACATCTTGACTTAAACATGACTTAAACATATCAGGAATTATAAGAATGTAAGAGTTATAGAATCATTCAGAGACACCAAATCCTCTTTATCTAGACTAAAAGACTTGGTGTCAGAGTGCAGAGACAGTACAGAGAACCTGAGAAAACCAACAAAACCGAGTTGGATATTAATCAATCTGAAGAGTGCAGCAGCGTGAAAGGGCGCTCAGGTACTTGGTGTGGAGGGAAGCAAATGACTTCTAACATTTACAACCCTAATTAATGATTCACCATCTATGGGAGACCTCAGTATCATGATACAGGTGAGTGAGAGAGAGAAGATGGAGTTACGGAAGAAGCAGAAGGAATGCAGAAAACGAATGGACACTGCTATGTCTGATCCAGACTTACAAGTCATTACACATTACTCAGGAGCTGGTAATTCTGTTTATCAGGTAAAAGTGAACTAAATAATATAATTATTTAGATTGAAACTAAAGTTTCCATCTGGTATCTCTAACCAATGTCTGCTCCAACAAACTGATTTATATAAATACTATCTCTAATGGACTGTTGTGCTTAGTGAGTTTATTAATAAAGAAAACAGGAGACAATAATCTGACCAAGGATTTACTTAATTTAATTAATGCAAAACCCCCAGAGAGCTTTACAAGTCAGAACTGTCTGTTTCCCACAGGAGCTTAAAGACACAGTTTTGGTCTCTTTTGTTCTGCAACCAGCCAAATATTTGGAGTTCACATGCTCAAGTTTTCTAACTATTTGTGAAGTCTGTTTGTCATTAACATGTTGGTTTAGTCCACTTACTACAGAGTTATAGGAAGGAAATTGCTGATTGCTTTAACTAGTGAGAAGAATGTTTGTGGAACACAGAGACAATAATCAGGTCTTTAACATTAAAGGTTCAATGTGTGAGATGTGCAATGTTGTCATCAAATCTGAGTCCCACAGTTCATGTGGGCCAGCTGAGTTGGAGTTGGTCGGCTGGTGCCATTAAAAGTCCGTGGGCCGGTGGCAGAGGGAGATCGGATTGCAGATTCTATTCAGGAGAACTGCCCTTTCCTCACACTAGATTGAAGAACTTGGTTAATTTAGATTTTGGAAATAAAACCCGCTTGTTGATTTTACAAAAGACTCCCAAGTTTGTTTTAGATTATTCGACCTCACACTCCCATTTCATTTTATTTTTCCAAATAAGCCCAGGTCATAACAGCAACTTTGCAGGCTCACTTGTGATTCACTATGGAACCAGGAAGTCTGGACACGGAATAGTTATTGTAAACAATAATTTCGTCACGGAACAGCGTTTTTAAAATGACAAATCTGGCAACCACCCAGCTGGCTGAGATAAAAAATCTGTTAGAATTCAACTAATTTCATTTAATAAAAAAGGATTAAAGATCATTAAAATGTTCATATTTAGTAAGAAATGTTGGTTGTTTAGAGTTGACCAATGTGAGTATACTTCCCCAACAAAACGACCCTGTTTTCAAAGCCGTAACATCAATTTTGGCAAATGAAGCCAAGCTCACGAAGATACGAGGAGGTAAAAACACCTGTGGAGCTAAAATATTCAACGGAAACCTCCAAAAAAACGTTTTAATGGAATTACCTCTTTAAGTTATTTCATATTTTCCTAATTAGCATTTGTCAAACTTTTTGACATCTCATTTTAAATGTAATGTTTGTGTACAGTCAGAGTCTGCAGCTACTTTTAAGAGCAGACTTAAGACTCACCTCTTTAAAGAACACTTTCAGTCTTAATGTAGGAGTGATTTATGATTTATGATATCGATTTGAGAATTTATCTCTCACAAAAA
>SSNP01000092.1:368929-382726 GCA_006937955.1 Pachypanchax playfairii | reverse complement strand
AAAAAAAAAACATGATGTATCAGCGTCGGAATTAAACTGGACTCCAAACAGTCCGCCTCCTTATATTTTTTTCCTTCTCTTTGAATTCTTGCTTGTATGTTCTCTCAATGTAAGTCGCTTTGGATAAAAGCGTCTGCTAAATGACAGTAGTAGTAGTAGTAGTAGTACAGTGATTTATAAATTAAACCACATCTAACGCCTAAAAAACTGTACAACACCTTGTTTAAATAAGAGCTTAGCAGAAAACATCTTTGTGTTATAAAGTAAAATAAAAACAGAAAAGCCACAGTAACCACATGACAGCAACACTGTTTGCTTAAAGACATTCTGGTCTTGGGAACAAAAATCTGTTAATTATCCCTGTAGAGCAAAAGCTAGTAAAGAATTTTCTGCATAAAATATTAACATATAACATTATGTTAAAAAGCAACATGTTATTTCATGTATGGGTTTCTTTTAACATTATGGTAATATAAAATAGATTTGTTGCTTTTTGAATATAAGATCTCTCATCTCAATCTCAGTTAATCATTTAATAATTGATCATATTAATTTATTTTGTCTTACAGAAACCCGACTGCAGCAAGACGATCTCTTGTCTTCTGACCATGTCTTCTACCTGCTCCCTACTTCACATAAATCAAGTCGGTAAAGTTAGATTTTGACTAATTGTTGTTTGCTTAAAATTTACACAAACCAACCCTGTTCATGATACCCTTGATCATTTTAACATGGAATATAGAGTGTACAGCTAATAGTATTTTTTCTCGACCTTATCTTGTCTGATCATTTTTAATAACTTTGAGTATACACAAGTTAAAACAGATGTTTATCATCTATTACTAACTTAAAATAATCTTTTCAATTTATATGTTTTCCATCTCACAGGGCAATATGACAGAGGGCAGCTACCAAAGCTTACTTCCTCTCTAACAGATTATCTTAACAATATTACAGATGTAATGCGTACTTCGTGAGATGATGTTGCTTTTCTGAAAATGAAAGTAGTGAGATGAGGCTGGCTCCTTGGTTTAATTCAGAATAGATATAAAAAAATGTCTTCAAGAAAGTTGGAAAAAAATGGTATTTAACTAAGTTGGAAGACTTTTCTATAAGTTGGAAAGATAGTCTACATGCAAGCTATGTCTGATTGTCTATTACTAACCTGCTTGTCCTGTGGAGCGATGAGTCCCAACGATCCCCATTAACCAAGAGATACTCACCAGTAGTGTTGATCGCTGCTGTCCTTCATCCCCTTGTTTTCTCTTTTCTTGTTCCTCTCATCTGCCAAGAACAAGATACGGTTCAGTAGTATCTCTTTAACCAATCCCTCTATAAACCTGTGTTTCCTTGTCATCATAGAAATTAACCAGTTGGTGACAGTTGTACCTACTGGAGGATGTTTCAATTCATCCAACTTTGTAATTAATAAAAACTCACTTGTGCAGTCTTGGTGCTCTTGACTCCAGCCGTTTTATCGGAATATTACATTAATTATCTGTTCCTAAATTTAGATAAGACAGAGGTACAAGAGGTACAAGACCTGAACACGAGGCCATTCCATTAAAAATATTTTTTCTGAGGTATCTGTTGAATATTTTAGCTCATTAGTATTCATCAGTTCTCAGTTGAAACCACGCCTAGCATGCTGCTGGCTAAAAGCTTTGTTAGCCAATCTGAGCCCAGCAAATTAGCATAATGAATATTAATGAGTTGGAGCTGAAACCAGTCGAATCTTGATGCAGATAGATTGAAAGGTCTGTTAATCAGTGTTTCCTAACATTTTTTAGATATAAAATGTTTCATATTACTGGTTAATACTTAAGAAATAACAACAAAGTCCTGAAATTTGTGTTAAATGGCCTCTTTAAGAACAAACTGTGCAATCAGTCACTAAAAGGCATTAACTTGGCCACTATTGTTATGTTAACATGTCTCGGTGTTATTTTAACCAGAACGTCATTTAGCTTTTATGTAAAGCATGTTCCCATGACTGCCTTCTTCCACCTGCATGCATGACTAAAGTTAGGAAAAAGTTGTAAATGTATTTGTTATTTCTTGGTTTGACTTTTTTTTTTCTAACATAAAGTTCTCAATCCTTTAGGCATCAGAGTTTATTTATGAAGACATTTTATCATCATAAGTTTGACTATTTTCATAAAGCAAAATTCATGTTATTGTCATGGGCGGGTTTAGGCTGAGTTCTTAGGTGCACAGACAAATAGAGGCGAGATTACAAATTGTAACAAAATTTATTTAGAAAATGATGATGATGTTAATTTGGTGAGAAAAGCCAAAGTCTCACAGGTTAGCAGTTCACAGGTTGGGTGTGGCACCTACAAATGTACTGATGGAGCAAACAGAGACCGGGTTAGAGTTCAGAAACACAGGTCAAAGCCGTGCCATCCATAATCAGCATGCAAACAAACCTGATGAGGAGTAGAATGACATGTGGTCCAAAGGCAGTCCAGATTCAAAGTACTCAGGTGCAAAACATAAACTAAATTACAAGGCAGGAGTGAGGTAACAGATATGAACAGACACGAAACTAAAGAGAGACTATACATGAAACAAATGTAATTACACACAACACTACTAAAAAAACTCAGAACTACAAACAAAACCAAACTAATGAGAAAACAATAAAAGTGTTGAGAAACACAAGAAACACACAGAGGAGGGATGATACACGACAGTAATGACTTTTTTGTAAATGCATTGATGTAAAATAAATAAAAAATCAATAAATTGAACAAAACTGAACTACTTACAAGTTACATGAGACAATAGTAGGTTTAGTGTGACCAACTTTCTGCTTAGTCAAACTAACTGGTTGAAATTAAAAACATGCTGTACACACATCCTGATAGAGCTGCAAATTCAGCTTCATGCCGTCACAACTTGTTTGTTTATTCAGTCGGGCATTTTGATGGTTTTAAAACAAAAATAAAATAAAGTCACAATTCTTTAGGATTTGCAAGTATTTATCATAATACAAAAACACATATAATGTGTATTTTGATATTTCTCTATTCAACTCTTTACTAGCTTTTGATCTGCAGGGATAATTAACAATTTTTGTTCCCAAGGTCTGAATGTCTCTAAGCAGACAGTGTTGGTGCCAAGTGGTTACTGTGGCTTGTCTGTTTTTATTTTTCTTTCTGTTGTAACACAAAGATGTTTTTTTCTAGACTCTTTTATTTCAAAAAGGTGCTGTATAATTTTTCATGTCTTTATGAGAACTGTATGTGGTTTAGTTTGAAGCTTGATCTGATTATATGTATTTATGTGTTCACTTTTTGTATAGCTGCTACTCATGTCCAGGTCTAAAAGATTTTGATCTCAATCTGATTTCCTGCTTAAATAAAAGGTAAAATAAACTGTATTTTTCATTAATCACTGTCTACAAACATTAGATTTGAAAAGAAATGTTATGAAATGCGACTGAATGTGAAAAAAATAACTAAACGAAAAAACAACATTACAGTGCTGAGTTTGCCTCCTACATTAGACTGTGAGACATTTATTTATATGTTTTAATTTTTCAGCCTAAAAGAGCACGAGGAACTTTTACTGTATGATGAGTGATTTACAAAATCACCACATTATGGAACATGACAGCAGGGTCAGTCTCCTACATATAATTGTTTAAAGAGGCCATTTCATACACATTTCAAGACTTTGTGGTTATTTCTTAAGTATTAACCTGTAATATGAAACATTTTATATCTAAAAAACGTCAGGAAACACTGATTAACAGACCTTTCAATCTGTTTGCATTAAAATTTGGGTTCAGGCTCCTTCCGTCAGGCTGCTTCGTCAGCAGCTCATTCATATTCAATGTTCGAATTTGCTGGACTCTGATTGGCTAACAAACTAGCCTATGAGCGCAAGGTATACTGTTTCCTGCCCCGCTGAGCATGGCAACGTCAGACGTTGTGTCTTCCTGTTTGCTATGTCTTATGGTACAGCTTTTAGCCAGCAGCATGCTAGGCGTGGTTTCAACTGCTGGAGCTGCCGAATACTAACAAACAAAAGAGTTGTGATGAAACAGATACAGGCCGTTCAGACTCGGGAGAAATCGGGTGTTAACACCACCTGTGTAGTTTGAGAGATTAAAACTGAAATAGAAGTTGTTGACCTGTTTTCACACCCAGTACGAAGGTAAGAACACCTGTGGTGCTAAAATATTAAACAGAAACCTTAGAAAAACCATTTTTAATGGAAGGGTCTCTTTAAGACTTTTCACATGTGTTAAACTTCTTGTGTTAAAAAAAGAGTTTATGTTATGGCTCCAGAGTTAAACTCCTTGTAATGTTATTCTTTACACCGTTTTCATAAAAAATTGTACATAACAGAAAGAATTAGCTTTGCCCGTTGACTGATCTTATGTTTAACATATAATGGCCATTAAAGAGCTGATAAACTGTGTCATGTGTCTGCAGCACCTTTCTCTCTCCTTCCTCCTGTCCTGCTGATGATCAGCGATGGTAGTGCCAGGTTTAGCTAAAGGTAATTTGAGCGACTGCCCGAGGTGCAATCTGTTTAGTAGCGCACGAATGTTTGCACCGAAAAAAAAATCCTAACACCAGAATGGTAAACTGCTCATTTCCGTATTGGTGGTGATTAGAGCCAATACTATCATTTCAACTTACACCTCACAGTCATTTATGTTTGTACGGGGGAGGGGTGGGGGGGCATTGGAGGCAGAGCGCTCATGGTTCATTCACCCAGTGTTCAAAGCTAGCAAGGCTCACTACTGCGTGATGGTTTCCACCTGCTCACTGCTGCATATAAGCAGCGTAAGAGCATGGTTATACAACCAGCGCTTCATATCCTGTCAATCTGAGCTGATTTTCTGTAGATTTTAAACCTTAGACCAAACCCAACCCTGCCTATCTACTTACCTGGAAACAACATTGGAGTTGAACATCTTGATGCCCTGCTTGCATCTTCCTCTCAGCCTGTATGTGAGTAATCTGAACTTATTAACAGAACTTGTAATTGGAATATTGACCTGCTTTTTGGCACTTGGAACTCTTTCAGTCTGTTGGATCAGATTCTCTGTGTGCTCAATCAATCCATCTACTGTATCTTCTCCGGAGACATCACCGCTTCAACAGAGCTGTCGTTCTTCCTGCCCGACTGTCACTCACCTTGTCTCCCTCTCAGTCAGGGCTGCTCCCGTCCTCATACTCACCTCTTCCTCTGGAAGCCTGTGCTCGCTCATCTGAAGCCCCCTCACCTCCTCCTGTCAGTCCACCATCCATTCATACCCGTCTGTTCCTCTGCTGAAGACCACAGCTGTCACTCACCAATGCTGGAGCTCCCCAGCTTATCTCAAGGCACGCTTGTCTATGAGAAGAGGTACATAGTACATCTTTTCTTATATTCTAAAATCTGCCAGACTCTGTACTGACTTCACATTACCCCAGAAACCAGAACATAGTTCATCCCCTGGACACCTGTTAGTTACCTATCTGTAACCATTAACCTGTCCTTTCTACAGCTTCCCTTTATCCTCTGTTTATTCAATAAACCTTGTTCAAACCTGTTATCTGCCTTGTCTGCTGCATCTTGGGTTCAACTAACATACAAAATGTTACAAACTAACCATAATTAGAATTTTTTTTACCTCTCCATCCATCCATCCATCCATCCATCCATCCATCCATCCATCCATCCATCCATCCATCCATCCATCCATCCATCCATCCATCCATCCATCCATCCATCCATCCATCCATCCATTTTCTAAACCTGCTTCTTCCTTTTCAGGGTCACAGGGAGCTGGTGTCTATCTCTAGCAGTCTTTGGGCGAGAGGTGGGGGACACCCTGGACAGGTTGCCAGTCCATCACAGGGCTTTTTTGCCTCTCTCTAACCTAAATATTGCAGCCACAACTGATCTGGTGCACACTGACATGGGCAATGTTGCCATTGCACCGGTGCCACTGGGTCTCCTGACCACCACCAAACTGTTTTTGTTATGAATGTAATATGTCTTAGCAGTTAAAATTGATAAATCAATTGATATATTACATCTGAAATACGTGGTATCTTTATGCCTGTTTTTTACTGTATCTATTTACTGTATCGCTGTTAGAGCGGTCATTCTCCAGTTTGAAGGTTGTTGGATCGATCCCGGCTTCCACCGCTACATGTTGAAGTGTCCTTGGGCAAGACACTGAACCCCATGTTGCCCCCCGATTTGCATATCGGGTTGTATGAATGTTAGCCCCTCCCCTCTCCCTCTGATCTGCATATCGGGGTTGTGTGAATGGGTAAATCTAAAACTTGTAATGTTAGAGTTGATGGTGGTGCTAATTGGAACCATGCTGTGAAACATGAGTTTCTCTTCATCTCGTCCTCCCTCTTCAACAATCCTCATAAGTATCAGTTAGTGTAAAACACTCCATAAATCGAGTCCTGACGGTTATTATTCTGTTAAATGTTAAGCCAAAAAAAAAAGAAAAATGGGAGAGAAGGAGAAACTGGGGGAATCACAAGGAAACTCATAAAAAAATGATTCCCTGGTTGCTTTAGTCTTGTCTCATATATGTGGTGGTTTGGGAAGCTGCCACTTTTGTTGAAGTGCCAACATAGAGAGGTACTCATGTGCATGACTGCTTTTGTAAACACAAAACTAAACACAAAAATACACATACATACAGAGCCACGTGCACATGCAGAAAGCTTGTTGGTTTTGGCTGCTGCTGCCTCCTGTGCTGAGGGATGAGATTGGAGCTTTGCCTCTTCTGTGTATGTGCATGGAACACTGAAACTCAAATTAGCTTGCACAGCTGTGAGTGTGGGCTCATGGGTGTGTTTGTTTGTGAGTGTATAGCAGAGATACATATCAGTACACACATACTGTATATAAGGTGAGTCTTTTAAAGTAAAAAAATCTGTTTTAAAATATTGATTAAAATATTTGATATGTTTACGTTAGGTTAGGTTAGGTTAGGTCGATCCTTTCACATAAGCATTCCATAACTTCTATAATGATGCTATTCTTTCATACAACCTCAAAAAATCTAAAAAAGGGTCCTTAAAAAAGAAATATCTGCAAATATTCACCTTTATTACAGAGCCCAGCAAGTGCCAGGTATAGCTATAAAACTAGAATTCAGGGAAATCTGTTTCCCCAGGTTCCCAGTCTGTTAGCTCAGATTTGCTGAAGAACTGTATGTATTATTTCAGTGAACTAGTGATAGAACATTGAATTGGATTCCAACTGCTGACACAGGAAAACATGACAAAGATTAGAATTTTTTATTGAAATGATGTGTGACAAAGTCATCAAGAGCTCAGGAACTTTTTGGAAAAGGAGAGGACATAAAGTGTATAGTCATATCTCTGGTAAGTTATTTTCTCAGATGACTTGAAGTTATCCAGGAATGACTTGCTAAATCTGTCGGGCACAGACGTTAGAGGAGGATCAAGGTGGATTTAAGCAGATTTATTAAGAGGAAGTGAGAACTTCAAGTTGGTCTAGTCAGCTTTGCAATGAGTTCTATGAGAAGTTCAGACAAGTTGCTACTTTGAAGTAGCTCAGAAGATAAAGACACTATAAGCCCAGAAAGTTCATGAGTAAGAGAATCACCAAGTGGACTACGGTGGTATCAGTGTGACATCAGAGATGAGTAAGGACAAGGAACTATACAAATGAGAAATGGGATTTACTAAACCCAGTCAACTCGTGTTCAGTTTCTGTACTTACTCCTTACAACTGATTCTGTGTCTTGATATAAGAATAGATAGTAGATATAGAGATCAGATGGTTTATGCCTGAAAGGATGAAGCTCAACTTGTGTCTGCTTTTTGTAGGTTAATAGATATTCTGGCATAAAGAGAAAAATAATGCTCGCAACATACACCTCAACACTTAATTCAATATTTAAGCAGTAGACAAAACAAACTAATTTCATCATCTCACTGCAAAACTCATGAAGGTCAAAAGTTTCAATATATTTCATGTATATGACCGGATTCCATATTTTGCTTAAAGAGTCCCTTTCATTAAAAATGTTTTTTCTGAGGTTTCTGTTGAATATTTTAGCTCCACAGGTCTGTTAATCAGTGTTTCCTGATGTTTTTTAAGATAAAAAATGTTTCATATTACTGGTTAATACTCAAGAAATAACCACAAATTCCTGAAATTTGTATAAAATGGCCTCTTTAATACAGGAAAAATGGACATGTGTCAAGATAACTTGAGTCTCCTGGATGGAGGTACTTTCCACTCTCTTGAACACACTGATGTAGATGTATACAAAGTTACAGCACATTAGGATAGTTGTTCCAGGCTGCATGACCACTTTTTGTTTCATCAGAGTTTCTCCGCAGCTGCAGGATGTGAACAAACTGTAATTTGTATAAAACTCTGTCTGTTTTGCACCAACAACAATCCCACCCGCTCTGCTGAGATGTGTATTAAAATGTGCATGTTGATGAACGGCTGTTTTCTGTTGGGTTTTATATTTACTGCTATTGTTTTAGTGATTGTCAAAGAGACCCACTAAAATGACAAGTATGAACATGACTGTTTATGACTGTTTACTGTTGATAAAAGAATAAATAAATCATTTAAATAATTTAAATGCAAACACGTGCGCTCACTTCTTCTATCTAAACTCAGTTTGATGATTAATGAGTCACACCATGACAATTGACAGACAAATGTAAATATAGTATTATAAATGCAACAGTGCTCTCGTGTTTCTTGCATGTACAACATTTGACAACAGTTTTACAATCACTACGGGAATCAGCCTGATTTCATCCTTGAAACTGAACCCTAGTTTTGAGCTTCACAAAAAAAAATATCTAAAATTTCTCATATATTTGTGCTAAGCTATCATTTATATTGTTTTAGAATTTAGACAATTAAGCAACTTAATTAGGTTAATTCAATGTAAAATATTCTACATTTGATGGGCACTTAAGCATGAGAGAACACTGTGCCCTATAAGTACATTTAATTAATTATAACAAACCAGAGGAGTTAAGACTGATTGCAGAATTTGAAGCAATAACATAAGATTGCAAGTTTAAACTGCTGCGCCTCCTTAAAGGAAAAAAAGAGAACATTTCACTCTGGCCAGCTGCTCCAAGCTATTAAACACGCATAAACAAGATAGAAAAACCTCAAGTTTAAATGAGACCACCTGCAAGTCTCCATCTAAACATCTGTCATTGTAAGAGTCCATTGAACATTATATAGAATGTTTGATAAATGACAACATTTAAAGACTTTCCTGAAATACTGTAGTAAGTTTTCAATCTTCCTACTATAAGAGTGGGTTTTTTGTTAACTAATAAAGGAGCATTAGTAAAATAAGCACTGTGATTAAGTATGTTTACCACTGAACTGCAGTCCACTAATGACTACTGTTAATACAAATCATGTTTGTGGCCTTCATGGACATGATCTTGTAGGTTGCAGCATCGATATCTATTACTGGATTGGACGCCGCCTATTTGCTGCTCTAGACGGCGACGTGCGCATGCAGGCGCCATTGCTATGCATTGAATCATGTCAACAAACCGGTGCTGTTCCGGTGCAGGACAGACATACATCAACCACAAAAATCATGCTAGCTCTCTTATTTCTTACCTAATTTTTACAAATCATAGCTCAAATAAAAGCTTGGAAAATTGTAAATCTTGTGGTATGTTTAAATATATATTATTAATCAAAATATGAGACAGAAATTTGAAACACGCATTTACGTACTTAACATTGGTTTGGCTGAGCTCCGTTAATATTTATGCTAATCAGAGGCGTGGTTCATCAAATCAATGAAGAGTCCTGCTGACTTATTTTGTTTGTTCTGCTTGACTGACATGTTTCTCAGCCTGAGCCGAGGTTCTAGTTTACAGCGATCAGCTGATCTGTCCCGTCACGGTGCAGCTCTGCATGAATTTCTGGATGAAAGTCATGAAGATGTGTTTTTCTCTCATAAACTCAGTGTTATTCTACAGTACATTGTATAACAATATATTTAAACCACACGTCCCCGTTTGCTGTTTCCTAATATCAACACCCCAATCCCTGCGTGCACACAGGGATACATATTTTTAAAAAATGTGAACCAGGCCGAAAAAATACGTGCACCCCTGATTATATACATGTATTTAGTCATGAGTAACATAACAAATATAACATATCCGCAAATATTTTGCACCTAAAACATTAAGAGGTTGGGTTTTTGCTGTAATTTTTTTTTTTTCACAAAAATATATGTGTATAGGGTTGGTAGATTTTGCTCTCTATAGTTTTAATCTAAAATAAATACATAAACAATTTGCCATTAACTAGTCCAGTAACTGCTGTTTTAAAAGTTTTATACATGTACGTAAATCCCCAGCAAAGTGCTTTTGCTTAGTTACAGATCTATACACGTCAACACGTCGCGCTTCCCTGCATAATTTTTCTCTATTAAAATGTGTTTAACTACCTCTGAAAGGTGATTTCTCTGGACCTCGTGATTTTGTTGTCGTAATTTTGACAGTTGATGGCAAAACATTGTGTCTCTTTGCGTCGCTGCGTGTTTGCGTTTACTGCGTGTCATTTTGACTCAATGCATTGCAATGGCACACGTGCGTAATGCTGATAGTCACGTGACGTCCAATCCAGTAACATATATTAATGGGTTGTAGTCCTGGGAGGACAGCTTATGGTTTGAGAACCTCTGTGGTTTTGTTGATGTTGTCATGAACTGAGGTGACATGCATCACAGCTGAGTTTAAAGCAACCTAGAGTCAATCTCTCCAAATGTGAGGCTGATGTTCACTGCCTAAAAATAAAAAATGCTTTTTCAGGGTTGGAGGTGGAACTCTGTTCAAGGAGGAGAGTTGTGTTCATATGATGGAACAACAGAAGTTTCGTTTTACTGGTTTATTTACCTTCTAACTTTCACCTTTGGTCATGAAATCTGGACCATGACCAAAACAGCAAGATTTCAGATATAAGTGGTTTAAATGAGTTTCCTCTGCAGGGTGGCTGGGCTCTGCTTTAGGCATAGTGTGAGAAACTTGGTCATCCAGCAGGAACAAAGAGTTGAGTTGCAAATCTTCTGCCTTGAGAAGAACCAGCTAAGGTTCTGGTATCTGATTAGAATGTCTCCTGCCCACTTTAAAGGTTTTCCAGGCACATCCCACAGGGAGGACACACAGGGGCAGAACCAGAACCCACCAAAGGGATGATATCTCCTCTCTGATCTGGAACAGTTCAGGATCTCCCAGGAGAAGCTGAAGAGTGTTGTTGGGAAGGGATGTCTGGGTATTTTCTCCTAAACTCATGGGCTTTGTGACTCAACCTCAGTTAAGCAAAAGAAAATAGATGAAAATTTCCAAACACTAATTCAAATAGACTCACATCTGGAGAGCACAGAGTGGTTGTTACATTCAGTGTATGTAAGAAAATGTTTGATTGTTGTTTGGGTATGATCGCAGTAACTGAGAGCTACAGAGCTGAACTCTTCTGAGCAGAGAAAAAAACCCCTCATCTTTCCTCCATATTGTCAGTTGTTAATGATCTTATTTTGTATTTTTATTGCACTTTTTTACAATCCATGTGCACAAATAAAATATCAGGGATTTATGTTTTAAATTGTTGAACATGCCGTACCATGTAATAGAAGAACCCTGCAGGAGTACAGTGACAATATGGAACCCATCACACAAATCCTGATAAAAGGCTTGTTGGCTCATGTTTAACAGCAGAACTACAAGCAGCAATAAAAGAAGTTGGAGTTGAGACAAAAGGAGAGTTGATTGTTCAACAGCTGCTTCTAGCTCTCTGCTGTGTAAACTGAGATGTGATTTTTCAAAACCTTGTAAGGCAAAAGATCTAAAACATCCTTCATCTGCTGCTTCTTCATGTAATCTTTCTAAGTTTGAAGCATGTCAAACTGTCCATTGACAGAGCATCACTAGTAGACTCTTCCCAAATGTTCATCGGTTTTGTGTTTGCATCCTTGTGTTCAGTATCTCTTGATGTCTGAACTTCCTGGATAATCAACTGCAGGGATTTAATGTAATGTGTAGGCACAAAGAGATCATGCAAATAACCTCCAATAAAAAGTGAGACATCAAAATAAAGCTTACTATAAACACCAGGTGGGAGAGTTCAGTGAGCAGGGGTCAAAAATAAAACTACTAAGTCAGAAACTCTGGCAAGGCAACAGGACGTCAGGCAGCACCAGATCAATCAGGCAGGAAAACAATGCAGGCGAATCTGACAATGAGAAATCAGGGAGTGAATGTTAAGGATGGGGTGATTACTGACTGATAACAGGTGTGTTAGGTGTTCGCGGCTGGAGGCCGGTGTTTGGTTTTCCACTAACCTTTTTCCTCAGGGTGTGGCAATCAGCTAATCAGGAGCAGGTGAAGCTCATCATCCCACCACTCAGCCTGGTGTATAAAAGAGGTTCAGCAGCGTGAGACGGACGCCAGTTGGTTCCACTTCATATTGTGGTAACGTGGTCAACTTAGAGTTGCTCTTAAGAACTTACCTTAGCTGAAAAGTTACCTTCTTGTGTCCTCCATCCATCCCACTAGATCCTTCCACGGATCCTACTGTCCCGCCTTGGATTTCGCTCCAAGTCCTCCTGAGTGACTCACTCCTCCGTGTTGGTTTCCACACCACGCTTCTCTGAGCACTCATGTCCTGCACAGGCTGTGCCGCTGTCTCTGCCTCGCGCCGGTTCTCTGAGCACCTGCTCCAACGTCCCATCAGCGATCTGTCCACCCTCCACCATCACATCACCCACTCCAGACACCGCTTCCACTGCAGCACCAGCAGCACCTCTCCTGATCTCCATTGCTCCACCTGACTGTAAGTCGCCAGCACCTGAACACACACACCTGCACCGTTGTTCTCAACCTCTCCCCAGTTCCCTAACCTGTTCTCCTCCGTCTGCCCCAGAGTGATCCCCGAGTCGTGCCTAGTGCAATATTCAACGTTCCTGGAAGAAACCATTTATTATTATCTGAACTACCTGCTGTACCATCTTGTCAACATTAAAATCTGTCAAACCTTCTTCCTGAGTTGGTCTGAAATCTGGGCTTGGGCTGTCTAGGGGAGATGATTAACTGATACAATACAACAATAACTTTAAACTATAAAACTCAAATCGAATGCAAAAACAGAAAGTTTGTGGATTTTTGCATATTTTGTTTAAAAAAAACTATTATTTTATGAACATATTTCATAGCCCTGTGCTGGACTGGTAACCTGTCCAGGTGTAACTCCGCCTCTCACCCAGTGACAGCTGCAGATAGGCACCAGCTTCTCACAACCCCGAACAGGAACAAATGGGTTTAGAAAGTAATTGACATATTTCATTAAGTTGCCTGTAATATGATGCATGCAACACGCGCATCTTCTGACTGCAAGAATTTATCAGCATTATGTGGAAATCGAATCCAGCTGCTGTAAAATAATAAAACAACAAACCAGTAACTGTAGAATGGATAGAGAAACCAGCAGCGAGTTTCACACCCCTTTGTAACAAATCTGTGTCATGTTGATGAACCGCATCATTATGATAAGTGACTGCTGGGTATCAGATTATGACATTAACAGGCAACATGTGCAACGACTGACTTACTGTAGTTTTTCCTAAATAATGTTCTACCCCCATATACTTTATTTACATGCTGTTATTGCCTCTGAGAGCATTTTCTCAAATGCAAATTATAAATTATGGCAATGATCAGAAACACATGTCTGTAATAACCTCGTCCTCTGTGGACCGTGTATTTTAAATATATCCTATCTGACATTTCC
>SSNP01000092.1:349957-361684 GCA_006937955.1 Pachypanchax playfairii | reverse complement strand
TTAACAGGCAACATGTGCAACGACTGACTTACTGTAGTTTTTCCTAAATAATGTTCTACCCCCATATACTTTATTTACATGCTGTTATTGCCTCTGAGAGCATTTTCTCAAATGCAAATTATAAATTATGGCAATGATCAGAAACACATGTCTGTAATAACCTCGTCCTCTGTGGACCGTGTATTTTAAATATATCCTATCTGACATTTCCTCAAATAAAGATAAAAAAACTTATAGTACAAAACCATCTGCAGTGATGTGTGTGGAAATATCAACACATTTGTTTTAAAACAATAATTTTAGATCATGCTGTTAACTACAGCCTTTAGGTGGTTGAGTCAACAGCGAGGATATATTTTTTTTACCTTTTGTGCTGCCAAAATATACACACAGACGTACATACTCATACTGAAAGTACACACAACTTACAATGCTTAACACTGATTAATAAGTACAGTAGCAGATGCTTAGCGGACTTTGTCTTAAAGTTGCACAGAGCTGTGTAACATAAGTAGAGTCCATTACAACCACAGCCTTGTCATGTTGAAACATGGCTAACACTCTGCAGTCTCTCCTCATGTCCGTTTTCATTAAACTGAGCTGAGGACTTAAACAGGTTCACCTAAAACTGTAAGACTGAAGTGATTTATAGAACAGCTTGTTGGTTCTACTCAGTGCTTTTAGCCACGAGTGAGCAAATAACAGCCACTCATTAAAAATGACAGTAAATTCAATCCACCACACGGTGCAGTTAGTTAGTCTTGTTGTCTAGGAAGATTCTGGGTTTCACCGGGTCCCAGCTTGGACCACTTTTTGTTTTCACACCCTCCCTAATCAGAGGAGGATTTTCACATGCATTTTGAGTTAACTGGTGATTCTAAATTAGCCCTAGGTGTGAGTGTGTGTACAACCTGTCCAGGATATACCCTGCATGTACATCCTGGCTCCCCAAGACTCTAAACAGAATCAAACAGATATGGAAAAATAGATAAAGGAACAGACTCTGATTCTACTAACCAGTGGAGGAAACCACCTTTAAAGACCGGCACATCAAGGGTTGTATATACTCACTTATTAAACACTAAACCTCTCATCCTACTCGCATCTATTCCATAAGTTAAAGATGTCATTTCATACAAATTTCAGGACTTTGTGGTTATTTTTTAAGTATTAACCAGTAATATGAAACATTTTACATCTAAAAAACGTCAGGAAACACTGATTAACAGACCTTTCAATCTGTCTGCATTAAAATTCGGGTGGTTCCGGCTCCTTCCATCAGGCTGCTTCGTCAGCAGCTCATTCATATTCATTATTCAAATTTGCTGGATTCTGATTGGCTAACAAACTAGCCTATGAGAGCAAAGTATACTGTTTCCTGCCCCGCTGTGCATGGCAACGTCAGACATTGTGTCTTTCTGTTTGTTACATCTTATGCTAACAGCTTTTAGCCAGCAGCATGCTAGGCATGGTTTCAACTGCAGGAGCGGATGAATACTAACAAACAAAGGAGTTGTGATGAAACAAATACAGGCCGTTCGAACTTGGGGGAACTCTGGTTTTATCGCCACCTGCGTAGTTTGAGAGATTAAAACTGAAAGAGAAGTTGTTGACCTGTTTTCACCCACTATGAAGGTAAGAACACCTGTGGAGCTAAAATATTCAACAGAAACCTCAGAAAAACTGTTTTTGATGGAAAGACCTCTTTAAGGTTGTGAGTCAACATGAGTTTGATTTTGAGCGTGCTATAAAGAAATCTGAAACCCTGTTTCCAACAAAATAACTCAGATCAGTTCCATTAAACTCCAGTAGTGAACTCTGGGGAAGCAAACTGACTAACCTGAGGTGTGTGTTTCATCTATAAGGAAAAAAATATTCACAATATTTAGAGTTTTTAACCAGTTTTTTGAGGTATAAAATATATAATGTAGATATAATATAAAATGTAGGCTTTACATAGTTTATACTTTATTTCACAACTTTTTTCCAGGTTTTCCAGTTTTTTTTAGATTACAATTGTTTCTTGAAGCAGAACTTCAAACCCATCAACTCTTTCTTTCCCTATAAACTTGTACAAGAATGTCACCAAATGTCCTTTCATGTCTCTCTAGTATTATTATTTTTTTCTCTCTAAGCTGATATCTCTGATTCCTGTCACGTATTCAGGTCAGAGATTCTGTCACTATTTATTTGACATCAGGCTCATGCTGTAATTAGCTTATTGTGCTCACCTGTGTGTCTGGTTCGCTGCTCTGTTCCTTCATGTTTCACTGTCCTATTTAAAGGTATAGAGGAGGAGTTTTCTGAATTTCAGGATAGAACTGCTCTGTGTAAAATGTGTAAAAATGAACAGGTTTTCTGATATTTTAGTATTAAGTATCAAGTATTAAGAATAAAATATAATATTTAAACTTGAATAGACAGATGCACTGTGATAATCTTCAACTAACTTCAAGCAAATACAAAGTGTTACATCATGGTTAGTTTTTTTTTTATTCTGGAAATGCCAGATTTGTTTAGAATAAACATCTTTGCACTTAAACATTGTTTTTGCTCTTACTGAAACACAAGGCACAGCAGTAAACCCTTGATTCATGACCCAGTTTTTAGACTGTTTTAGGACTTTTAGGAAAACTGATCAATTTCATGTTAATGTAAAATAAAGCCAACTAGGAGACACGTTAATCTCTATTGTAATTTTAGGCAACAATCAAGACTAGGGATTGCATTTCTGTCAAAGCAACTCCATCTTTTTCCCTTTTACTTAAAGCACGCTGCATGAAAAATACTCAGGATTTGCTGTAAAATAATATCTAAGGGTTGTATTTGTCTTCTGTCTGATCCCTCCTTTGTTTTCTGACCATAAATTTTGGGACCATATGTTTGGCTCTTCTGTACCTCATAGTACAAGCTTGAAGAAGCAAATAACCACAAGAAAAACCCTGAACAAGGAGCACCAGCGAAACAAAAATGGAAATTAGCTTTTATTTCACATGAGCAGATAACATGAACAAATGGTACATTGTCACCATGTCATTGACACCTATACTGTATGTATTCTGCAAAGATCTGCAGCCGGTTTGCAGGGTGATCAGAAAAGAAGTGCATTTTTTTTGCATCTGTGATTTTGTGGTCACAAACCAGCTTGAAAACCCCCAAAAAAACATCAATGGAAGACATTCAGAGGTCGTATATTTGTATAATACCCAGAGGTAGGTGAAATATAATAAACATGTTGCCGTTTTCACTCACCAGAGTTGTAAATTTACAACCTTCCACTGGAGTAATTTCAAAAGATTTTCTCTACAGAGAGAAAGAGAGTAAATTATGAAGAGGATTTAAAATGACTAACTCAAGATGTTTTTTACAGATTTCAGACTGTGGGAATGCTGTAAGAAAACGAATGTGTCTGTCTAGACAATGTAGTGAGAGAAACAGCTGGAGAAGTGAACTGGTTTTACTGGCTATAGCTGTTTGCTTCTTTCTTGTGTTGGTGTGTTTGGGTGGGTGGGTGGGGGGGGGGGTAAGGGGACTTTGGTAAAGTTTGGTTGAGAGTAAAGCTACCGCTCTTAGTAAGTTGCTAGATGAGTTCCTACTGTGAGCAGTCCTACTGTTGTGGTTTTAGACAATATTAGTGCCAAACCGCAGAGCTCTGCAGGTACGCTGTGTGATTACTAGAAGAAGAAACATCTGTTTTGTGGAAATTCAGTAGATGCACTGCTGTTTGTTTTAGAACAAAGCAAAACAGAGTGTGACAGGAACAACCATTTGGCTGGCTTGTGTCTGTGTGCTCACCTATCTTCAAGTGTCTAACTGTGTGTGTGTGTGTGTGTGTGTGTGTGTGTGTGTGTGTGTGTGTGTGTGTGTGTGTGTGTGTGTGTGTCCAGGCATTAGGGAGGAGAAGTCAGCAGGAAATTCTTCCTGATAGAACCAAAAGGTGTCTCATTTTCAGACCAGCGAGTTGAAGGAAAAATATACGCTGTTCTCTCCAGGTGGTTAACTCGTTAAGAGTCTGAACAGCTGGTCGGCTGATCTCTTATCAACCAGGAAGTAGCCAGCAGAGTGGATGACTGTGACATCAGTCACTGGCTTTATTGATGATGTTTCAGACTGTGGATCAACATAGGAATAATGGTGGGGGGGTTGGTGTGAGTGCAGAAGGGGTTGTGGTGATAATGTGTTGTTAACAAGGCTGAAACAACATGATGACCCAGAGTTTCTGCCTCCAGCAGTGTGATTTATCCTGAGAAGTCAATCAACTCTTACTGAAATGGGTTTAGTAACAATCTGCATCCCAATTTAAAATTAAGAGACTTATCGAACTTGTTGTGTTTAAATTAAAGTTTAAATTCCTTTAAAGACGTAGACATCCACTATAATGAAAGTCACTCTGTCAAAACGATTCTCTAAATTTTAATTTAAAATGAACTGTTTTAACATTGTTTAAGCAAAAATAAATGCAACTTTTTTCACCAGTTTTTTGAAAAATTACATTTCTTCCAATAAATGAATAGACACAAAGTAAGTAAAAGTAAACCATCATTATAAGAAAGTAAATATTTGATAAGTTTTATAAAATAACTGCAATTATTGAAAATATTTAGTGGAAAAAAGTAATTGTTCTTAGTGTTATGAATGATCAGACTCGGATGGTTTTCAGGTCTGTTTGGTGTTCCTGCTGCATCTAACCTGTAAGAGAGAAAAGGTTTACAGCCATTCAGCAAACAGTCATGCACTGGTCCTGGTCCTGGTCCTGGTCCTGGTCCTGGTCCTGGTCCTGGTCCTAGTTCTGGTCCTGGTTCTGGTGGAGGTTTCTTCCTGTTCCCTTGGATTTCCTTTTCAAAACTTATTGTATTTGATTTCTAATTACAGCTAATTAATTGTTTTCATAAAGTTGACATGATGTTACTGTAAAAAAAAAACTTTGACTTTTATAATGAACTTGTTTTTCTTTCAGCTGCTCCCTTCAGGAGTCGCCACAGGAAGTCATCTGTCTCCAGCTGTCCTCTGCGTCTTCTTCTCTCACACCAACCAGCCTCATGTCCTTCTCTACTTCCATATATCTCCTCTTTGGTCTTCCTCTAGACCTCCAGCCTAATCCTCATCTGGACATCTCCAAACCATCTCAGTCTCTCTGACTTTATCTCCAAAACATCTAACATGTGCCGTCCATCTGATGGACTCAGTCCTGATCTTGTCCCTTCCTAGGTGGTATTGTCTCCAAACCAGACAACATGGCTGGTCTCACCACTGTCCTGTCCACCTTTGCTGATACACATAACTCCTGATTCTTTCCTCTTTCTGTTCCAACCTGCTTGTTCATATTTCATGACTTCTTTTCCACTCTGTGTTACTCTGGACTGTTGACTCTTAAAATCCTCCACCTTCTTTATCTTTGCTCTCTGTAGCCTCACTGTTCTACTTGTGTCCCTCTCATTCACTCACATGTTCCTGCAGCAAACCTTCATCCCTCTTCTTTCTAGTGCACCTCCACCTCTTCAGATGTTCCTCCACCTGTTCCCTGTTCTCACTACAAATTACAATGTCATCTCCATCCTGGTACATTCCTGTCTGACCTCATCTGTCCATTGTTACACCTACAGCATGTCTCATCACCACCTTCCAGCTCTCATACATGTCCTGCACCACTCTAACATACTTCTCTGCTGCAGTACCACAGTTCTTCTCTCAGTAACCTGATTTTACTAGATCTGCAAAGACACAATGAAACTCCTCTGGCTTCCTCTGTACTTCTCCATCAACATTTAAAGTAAATACTACATCTGTAGTACTCTTTCTTGGTATGAAGCCACACTGTTGCTCACAAATACTCACTTCTTTTCCTTATTCTAGTTTCTATGACTCGTTCCCACAGCTTTCATTTATGACACATCAACTTTATTCCCCTGTAGTTTCCACAACTCTGCATGTCTCTCTTGTTCTTAAAGATCAGCACTGTCACACTTCTCCACTCCTCAGAATCCTCTCACTATCTGTAGTACCACCTTTCACAAACACTTCCATACCTGCACAGGTGAATCATCAGAATCAGCTACCTTTTAACTCTTCATCTTTTTTAATGTCTTCTCTTATAACTCACATCCTACCTGTGGGACACGCCCACTGACAACATCAAACAGAACACCTTTAGTTTCCAGCTTTAGACTCGTCACTCTATCTGAAACTCTTTTCACCTCCAGAACATTTTAACAAACTCTTCTTTCAAGATCATTCCTCCTCCATTCCTCTTCCTATCACTACCATGACAGAACAGTTTAAATCCTTCTCCTCGGCTCCTGGTCTTGTTACCTTTCCATCTGGTTTCTTGGACACACAGAATATCCACCTTCCTGTTTTGCATCATGTCAACCAACTCTCTAGCTTTTCCTCACATATTCCCTACACTCAAAGTCAGACTCTCCAGTCCTAGACTCTAGGGTTTCCTGTCATCTCTTTATCTATGAACATGCCTTCCTTCTCTCCTCCCTCTTTAGCCCACAGAAGCTCAATTTCCATCAGCATCCTGCAGGTTAACAACACTGGTGGAGGTTGTTAATCCAGACCGACTCGACTGATCCAGTGTAGAAATCAGATTTGTGACTTACATCATTGCTTATTTGTTCATTCCGATGCCCTTCCTGACCACCTGCATTTATCCATGCCCAGCATCAGGAAGACACTGGCTTGTGCCCCCATTAGGCTTCATTACTTTTGTAACAAACTGGTGCTTTATAAATAAAAATAAATTGAATTGAACTCGTGTTTCACAAGAAACATGTTTCTAGCATGAAAAGTCTTTTGTGTCAATTATTTTAAACATATTTATGTTTTTAACTCTCCACTATGTGGTCATGATCAAAAGAATGAGATTTTTTTTTGTAGAAGAGCTTCTGGGCTTATCCTTGTAGAGAGGGTGTGGAGCTCCAACATCCAGAATGAGCCAAAAATTAGAAATACGGCTCCTCTACATTGAAAGGAGTCAGCAAAGGTGGTTCAGACATCTGATTTAAAAAGGAAAAATCCTGGATTCCTCTTGAGGTTTTCTGGGCAGTCTTACAAGGAGGAGACCTCGGAGCAGTCCTGTAACTTACTGGAGGGATTATAGAACCGTTCTGGTCTGGGAACACCTTGGAATACAGACTTACTCCACCAGGAGTAACACGAGTGAAAAAGGATGTCTAGGTTTTTCTCCTTAGCCTTTTAACTCCACAACTAGAGAAGTGGAAGAAAATGTTAACGAAAAAAATCTTCTGATACAAAAATTGTCATTTAAAATATTATAAAGTATTAACTTGAACTAATGAGGTCAGGGTTATGTATGAAATTAACTTTTAGAATAACTGTTATCTCTGATTCTCCAATCTAAAATTATTCTGACTGCTGTCTAAATGTTGTGCCAAACCGTAACAACAACTTCAGATGATGGTTTCATCCTTAAAACTTAAATTATATTATTTCCCAAAACAATACTACTGACTAAAATAAAGACCAAAGAAGATAATGGTGTTAAAATAAAATGTTGTAAGCCAGTTTTTTTCTATCAATGTTAACAGTAATCAATCTTATTTTGTAAAAAGATCTGTCTTTGTTAAATGCAGTTTCAGTTTCACCTGCAGGGAGAAACAAATTTAACGACACTGAAGTTTCCCACTGCTGTTTCAGTAACAGATTGAATTCCTCATTTTGGCCAAGCTCAGAGTGAACGAACAGAAAATCACCCCAATTTGTCTTTGCTTTTCAGGATAGCTGCCAGTCATAACAAGGTGCTTAATGAAAGAAGGGAAAAGCCAAATACCTTATTAAATGCAACCGTCCCAGTTGAATTCAGTGATTGTGGTTCAAATGTGAAATGCAGATTTTAGTCTTGCCCATATGAATCTTTTAATGGTTTATTAGAACATCACCTCAAAGTAAGTCGTGTGATAATTCTCTTTTTTTTAATTAAAAAAACAATTGTGTTCTTCTCAAACCTGTTGACAACTAAAATGAAGGATTAGCAAGGAAACAATCTGTTTTACAGCTGATTAAAGTGTCCTGAAAGTCTCTTTGTACCAGCTTCCTTCCTTGTTAATGAAAATACTGTTTACACAAAGATCAACATGTTCTTCATATGCTTTCTAACACATTACCATCTGTGCAGTTTAAACAGATGTCCATGAATAAGTCTAAATCTGCATGCTAACACGTTGTGTGTGCACATTTATGATTTCCAAATTTCTGTCTTAAAAGATCCCAGAGACACAAGGATGCAGAATTTCTTTCTGTGTGACAATGAAAGGTGTGATAGGTGACTGAACAGTGACCCGGAGTGGGATACAAAACATCTAAACTCATTTAGCTGTTGTACATCACACTTAAGATTAAACTGACATAATCTGAGCGTAACTTTGAATAATCTGAACAGAGATGCTGTTTGTAGATCCACAGTATAAAATGAGGTTCAAAACACCATTCAAGCCATTTTAAGGTCCTTTAAACAATTATCAAAAAGTAGCAATCACAAAAATATGTTTCAAGATAAAAAAAAAGTTTTAAAAAAATGTCTACTGCAGATGCAATATCTGTTTGGTAAAATAATTCTTCAGGATAATATAAAAGTATTAACTTGGTTCTGTCATAATTTCAGATCCAAGGATGGATTTAATTTGGCTGAATCAGAGTCATGAAAAAGAGTAAAGGTTTATAGAAAATGATGAACGGTAGAACTGTGGCAGACAAGGTGGATAGAGGTTAGTGAAAAGTTATTATTGCAAATGTACATTTTAAGAGAAATCTGGCATCTTACTGATTATTGTCTACTGTATCAGGATATAGAGGAGGTTGAAAAGATGCAACTGAGGTGTGAACTGAAGAAGCACAGAGGTGAGTACATGTGAGTCCAGGAGGTGAGTTTGTTAGAGACAAAGCAAGGCAGAGTTTTGCATCCGATGTCTGAGCTTGTTCTCAGAGGAAGCTCTTCAGCTGGTTGCACATTGGAGATATGTCATTTTTATCTGAGATCTATATGTATTTGTTTGGAAAGAGACTATCAGCTGCTCCAATCAATCCCTCTTTTCCAATAGGATGTCAGTGCCCTGAAATAAAAAAAAAATATATATTTGAATTATGTCATGGCTGTGCTATGATTCCATGTGAAATGCTAGCTGCAGTTTCAGGTACAGGAAGTTACATCAGGACAATGTGAGTTCTGTAAAATTCTAGAATCTGTCATTATACCACATTTGAGGAACATCCTGAATGCTATAACATGCTGAAGTAATCATCAAAAAGTATCACATAGTTCACTATGAGACCTGATCAAAGATGAGATTCACACTACGGAGAGTCAAATCCATAAAGAGATAAATGACTAAGAAATATTATACCAGTCAGGTTCTTTAGCTTCCCACAACACATCACAGATGGGAACATTTGTTACCAATTTGTTTGATCTCAAAGACCACCACAAAACTTTATTGTACAAGCCAACATGACAGAAATCTATTTTTCTTTGTGATCCCACAGCTGTTCACAATAAAGTGGCACACAGATCATTGAAGTGACTAAAGAAGGATTTTTTAAATTTGTAAACATGATCTATTCAGCACAATACCAGAACTTCAGAAAACCAACACAACGGGCGGCAAGCAGGCAAGTCTGCTGGAGTCTACCATACAAGACAGGACCTAAGATTTAAACTGTGCAAAATTTTCCCTGAGACAGTCCAGCAAGATGTGAGACACAGACAGGCAACATCTACTCTAACCAAGAGGCTGGAGTATTGGACAGAAACATCTGTACCAAGTATGAGCTGGAGATCCCACAGGCAAAGTGTGAGACTCCTACAAGAATGGTGGAGAATAACAGGACTAAAATACTATGGGACTTCCAGATCCACACAGATAAATATGTGATGGCTAATCAAACGGACACTGCGATGGGAAACAAATCTATTAAAGTTGAATAGAGAACTATTTTCTGTCATATGACAGGAGGTTTTTCAGAACATTTAAACAATGCTAAAGTACTAGAGTGTAAATAAATTAACTTTGAGATAAAATACCTCATCTTCTTAAGTGTAAGAAATAAACAGCTAGACGGTAGGATATGTTATCTGATCAGTAGTGTGCAACTACAGTCCAACAAGTAGAAAGTTGGGGTGTTTGCATCTCTGCCAACAGACTCAGAGAGAAGAGAAAAATCTTGATCCAACAGGTCTGTGGGAAACGCTAAGTGGGTGCCTAATATCTGAAAATTATCTACCAAGGCCATGAAATTCCCTTGTTAGGGCGAGTGCAAGGTAGTCTACTGTTAAATTTGCAGTCACTTCCCATATTAATCTTCCTGACTTTTAACCACACATTTCTCAAAGGATGTAAAAATATTGACTTGCCAGATTGTCTGGTACATATGGTTCAAGATCAAACACTTGTCAGACAGATTGAAAAAAGCCTCCGCTAAAAAACTAATCTGCTTCGTAACTGGGAGAGGATGCATTCAAAAGTTTCTGTCATTTTAGAAAAAGTGACACTATTTTCTGTCAGAAACACACTGCAGAGTGACTGTTCCTTTGTCCATCATGTCCTCACACACACACACACACACACACACACACACACACACTCTCTTTCTCACACACAAAACAATTACATTTGATCAATATGAGCACCATACTTTAAACAACTACATCAGCTGTTGTAGTGACTTTGTCAATCACTTGACTGGGGAAAATATAAGAATCAAAGTTGGTTTGAGTAAAGTGCAGTTCATTGTTATTTTTCTTTTTGAATTGTCTTTTAAATTGCCACTTTAAGATGTTTGAATACCCCATGATCCTAGGGGCTATGTTGTTTGGGGTGAAAGCCCCGAGTACGGTCTCCCATGACAAAATGGCCGCAGATGAGGGGTCAGACTTATGATGCGTTCACACCGGACGCTTTATAAGCATCAAGCAATGCTCCCAATGCTTCCAGTTTGATGCTTGTAAGTTGAAGCTTGTAACGCCTGCTACTTTGAGCCAAAAAGAGAATGTAGGCGGGGCTTCCTTTGTTGTCCAATGTTCTGAACTATGGAGGACCATATCGAGAGAGTGGCTTGGCTTTATTGACTTAATAAAGCTATAGACAACATCGATGTCGGGTGCATCAGCGCTTGTCTTCCACTTTTTGAAATATTATATTTTTAATACTCCCACTTCATTCAAGTTGCGTGCAGTGACATCACTACAGTACAATGAGATGCTCTGATTGGTTAACGTGTCGCTTCAAGAGCGTCAAAAACATTAAAAGTTCAGCTAGCTGAACTTCTGCATTTCACTTGAAATGCTTGAAAAACTTGAAAAGTTGACACTGCTAAAGCTCACAAAGCACCACAGAGACTCTGATGCCCCTCTGATGGACTCTACTATAGACTTTACATGTAACCTCGATGCTTCTGATGCTGAAGCTTGGGCTGGTGTGAACGCACCATAAGAAAAGTTCAAATACCCTGATGAGATTTAGAAACAACAGGCAGATAATCTTGTCCAGAACATGGAGACCGGGACACCCCCTGGAGCCAGGCATGGTGGGGGTTTGCCAGGAAGCCACCTCCAATAAACTATCTGCCTGCATGGAGGAAAATCAAGGTCAGGTGCATGGAGAGGTGGCAGGCAAAGAGTGCCCAGGCTTGTGGATCTCCAGCAGCATTTACTGGTTCTTAGAATGTGGAACATCACTTTGCTGTGTGTGTGTGGGGGGGGGGGGGGGG